>JAAFGO010001838.1:781835-793372 GCA_010994315.2 Pisaster ochraceus | reverse complement strand
GAAACACCGGGGCAAACCCCTTCTCTTAGCAGTAAGTGTAACTAGATTCCTTTACGTGCAGTACACAACACATGGGACCTACGGCTTTGCATCCCATCTGAAGGACGAGGAAATTTGTCAAAGATACGACCCTGTTACAGTTTTTAAAACATGCAGAAGTTTGTCAAATATACGACCTTGTTACAGTTTTGAAAACCATGACTGCAACAAAGTTTGCAATCAAATGGTCGGGTCATAGGTTGGCAACTACTCCAAAAAATAATGACCATAAAAACTTACTTGGTAAGAAGCACTGCAGGTGTTGCTAGTATAACTATTTTGAGAAAGGATCCCATTCAAACAAATATGGTTTGGTTAATTTTTCACCCAAAAACATTTGAATCTGAGAAACGATTCATGCATGAATCGTTCCTCAGATTTTTGAGGCATGATATCCACTCACAAATACTGTGACCTGAGATGCAGTTGGTACCCGCAATCACCTTGCTAAACGTGGATGAATTCAACGCGGATGAATGACAGTTTTCTTGCTGTTTTCTCAGCAAATAGACACTGTATTGTATCTTTCTTTATAATTTTGCCTATAAATCAGCCTAATACGTTGACAAAAACCAATCTATGACGCTACCTTCAACAACACACTGTACATGTACTGAACATGTTTCCATGTTCCTCTTGAATGTCGTGTGGAGTATCTTTTCACAATTCTCTCCGGAATCACTTTCCAAACTGTGTTGTACAATGAAACAGACTTACCAATGGTACTTTCGCTGAACTGGACTTTTCTGCAGAATCACAACGTCTTTGGCTAGCGAGTGAAAACTAAGGTAACAAAAATACATAATATAAAAAACATAATTTACTTGTGTCTATGTCACAATTACACATGGAAACTAAAAAAGCCCATCCTAAATGCTGCTTATCGGGTTGTGGCTGACTGATCTAGCGACATGTACATGTATGTGGATTCAGTTCTGTTGGTTTGTGGTGCTTCTCAAGGGGAAGACGGTTTCTTCAACTGTTTGATTAAGATGGGGGGGTAGGGGATATATGAATGGGAAGGGGATATCAAAAGGAGAAGGGTAAAGAGTCTTGGGTTTTAGGTCGATTCCCCACAAAAGATTAGTTTGCTTTTACCATGAGCTCACATTCCTTACCTTGACCCCATACCCCTAACCGCGCCCGCCTCACCCCAACCTTGCATTACACCCCTAGCCTTGACCCACACCCCTAACCTTGACCCCACTGCCAAAATTTCAACTCACAACCATCCTCCTGTCTGTGCCTGCTGCTGTGCAATGTTTGTGTTGATATCGATCGCAGCAACTTGTCTTGACTGTGACAGTAACTCAGCAATGCACTGGTCTGCTAATGTATACAACTCTGATGAACCACCTGAATATGACAGAGTTAAAGAAATGCTGCTTATTATTCAGTCCCATTATATGGCATAGTAGTTGTTTCAGCTTTGCAGCAGTACAATGCATGGATGCAAAGTTCATATTGCAAATTGAGCTTTAAAAAAATATCCATTGAGCTAAATCGAGCAACCTGGTCATGATTTGGGCTAAATTGGTTAAATCTACAACAAAAACCTGAACTTCAGTTTGAATGACTATCCGTGGTACAGTATGGGCTTTGAGGCATTGCATGGTGAGGTATCAATGTACATACTGTTTGCGGTAACACCATGTTTATATATCTACTTTGCTGTGTAGATTTGTTCTTTGAGAATCTCTCTCGTTGAGAACTTGTCTTGCTATTTATTCTACTGCCGTAGAGTAGATTCCAGAATTAAGGAGACTACTTTGTGGTGAAAAATAAACTGTCCTGCTTATTAAGTTCGACCTGGAAGTGAAGTTAAAAACGAGAAGTCCACTTGATCCACCAAGTGAAAGAAGTAGTCCCAGCCGATTTCCTACCTCCCAAGGTGGTACTTTAACAAGCAGGACAGTTTTTTCAGAACTAAGTAGTCTCCGGAATTCTGGCATCTACTCCGCGGCAGGAGAATAAAAGGCAAGACAAGTTCTCAAAAACAAATCTTCGCAGCTAAGCAGGTATAGACACATAGTGTTACCGCAAACTGAACATACATGTACACCCTAAAATTGAAAAACAACTTGGAAAGTAACTAGCTTGTAATTTACTTTACTTTTTTGTAATTCTTCAGGTGTGCCATTGGCCTGTCTTTGGAATGTATTGTGTAATCTGCTGTTCATATATTTTTTCTTTCTTGCCTTTTGTATTTTATATTCATTTTTATGATGTAATTGTGATGTGTTTACCAGTGAAATTAATAAACAAAATGAAATGAAAATGAAAAAATTGGTAATTGTACACACTGCTGTTGCGAAGCAGAGAGGCAGAATCAAACTAAATAAAAAAAACAAATAAAAAAAGGACTGTCACAAGCTCAAAACAGCGCTCTCAGTGAGCTAACCAAGAAGACAAACTATCGCTTGACAGATGTGCTTGACGTGTACACATGTGCACTTTCACTGACTGGCTGTTGCCGAGACACTGTAGCAAACGCAAAGTTGAAGAGGGGCTCCAAGATGTGATGTACTCATTTGACATTTTTTAATAGAAACAGTCCTTATGAAGGTGGAAAAAGAAATTACAAATCTCTTCAAAATGGTTTAAAATGTCATTCTATTTGATACTCTTTTGAGCCAAATTTGAAACATGACATCATGGGGAATCAACAACAAACGGGTCTGTACATTCTAAAAGAGGAGTTTTTGCGCCAATCAAAAGGTTATATAAATCAATGCCGTCCTGACTGAATATCATCCAAATTCAGGAATGAGCTAAAAGTTTCCAGTACAAAATTCTACAGACCCATACATTTGAAATGTTGCGTCATTGGACGTTTCAGGAATTTAACCAAATTTGCACAAGAAGGGTGTCAAACACAATGGCATTTTACATTGTTTTAATGCAAGGTTAGAGACTTGTCATTTTTTCCCCACTCTACCTCTTGGTAAAATGAGTGCATCACTTAACTTATTTTAATCTTCGAGTCCCTCTTTGAAGATTCTATGAATTTTAAAGAACACCAGCGGCAGAGGCAAAAAGCTTCAGTAAATGTTGTAAATCTTTAGTAGTGAACAGGTGCTGTTCAGCTGCATTGTTCACTATTATGTTAGCATTTATAGCAATGGGAGAGATCATGGATGACCAACAAAAGGAGGCTCACCTTTTAAAGATGTGGCTTCCCTCTCACAGAGCATGTAATCAAGCATACTCGTCACAACCCCAGGGTCAGAGGTCAAGGCCGGTGGGGCTTTCCCATCCCTCTCTAGGCTCCCTTTATTGCTCATCCAATCAGAATAGCCTGTGTCCTCGCTACTGGAAGACTCTGTCCCCCCACCATTAACCCCGCCCCCGCCACCACCAACACCAGCTGCAAAAACTCTCATTCGACTCCGCCTACTTCGAGAGGGCGTGGCTTTCTTCCACTTGCTCCCAGGGGGTAATGGGGTCCTCTTTGTGGACTTAGTCTTTGTTTTCATGGACGGGTTCCCTGGTGAAAGTTTCACCTCTGTTCCATCCTGTTGATGTAGAGCATAACATGGGTCTCCGAGATGGGTTTCTTGCATAGAGGTTGCATCTTCTCCCTCCTCGATAAGATCAGGCAAGAAATCACAGACATGCTGTAGGGTTGTGTAGCTCAGTGGGCGGAGCTTCAATTGGGCGTGGTTAAGGTAGCCCTGGAGAGCTCCAAGCCTGTCGGCCAATTGTTTTTCACGGTCCATTGAGGAGTTTGTGGAGTCCGGTGATGGACATGTAATGTAATGGATTACACTCTTACCGGATACTGAAATACAATTATCAAATTAACAGAGATAATTAGAATGTATTAAACGCAGACCTTGTGATCCCTGGCTACACGGCAGTTTCAGGTTAAATGGCTTTTGACTGGCACCCAAGAACAAAGATATTGACAAAATAGAGAGACCACCAACATAAGACTACATAGCTCAGATGGTACATGTAGAGCGCTATCACGTTAATCCAGAGGTCACAAGTTCAGTTCCGTTCAAGTCAATTCTTGTTTGTTCAACCCCAAATGAATTAAAACTTTCCCAGTCAGTTTCCCTTGGGGTTTCTTTCTTGAAACATAAAACTTATAAAATGCGCAGTATTTAGATTAAGTCTTTTGAATCATCTCTGTCAATTTTATTCTCAGTCTAAACTTAAATATTGAAACACCTTCTCCCCCTTTTAATTGATTGGCTCAATCATGCCAGCTTGAGCATGTCATGTCGTGGCCGAGCAGATAAGAGCACCGAACTCAAGCTCTGGTGTTTCTGATCAGCAGAGTGTGGGTTCGAGTCCCGGTCGTGACACTTGTGTCCTTAAGCAAGACATTTAACTATTGTTGCTTCATCTTTCGGATAAGACATGAAGCCGTAAGTCCCATGTGTTGTGTGATGCACATAAAAGAACCGAGTGCACTTATTGCAAAGAGAAGGGGTTCGCCCTGGTGTTCCTGGTTTGATTGGCTGCATTTTGTGTCACAGCCCCTTGTAAACCATTACATGGTGCTGTGTAAAGGAATAGATCTCATACTTCAACACGAAGCCCCACATACCTTGAAGGAAAAACACTGAGCGCTTTGATATGCCCATGTGAGTGATATAAGAACTGCCTATTACTATTTATTATTATTGAGCATGCTGGAAACCCTCACACCAGAAATAAATCCTGATGTTGTTTTCAAGTCCACTGCACTCACCATCTAAAACTGGCTGTAGAAGAAAATAGCACCATGACGTCTGTTTCGTCCTGGGTTGCTCAGTGTTTTTACTGAACATCCAGCAAGAGCCGTCCCTTTCAATCTTCCATATTCTGTGGCCATGGTAACAAAATATTTATTGTTGGAATAAAGAATGCAATTTTAGATGCGAGGTTCTGTTGATTAATGCAAACAAATTCAGTTATTTAGTAGCTTTCTTGCTTTTCAAAAATAAAAACAGCCGGTAAAACCGCCCAAGCTTACTACATACTTCATCAACCAGGGAGTTATCTGCCAATTTAAAGCTAGTATGCTAGACACATGACAATTTTGAAACAAAATGACACATGCCATAACTTGCTTAAGATGGAAGATTTTGTGCATGACATCGGTAGAAGAAACCGTATATATTCATTTGATTCAAGACATGACTTGCAATGAAAAACCAACTATTTGTCATTGTTCAGTCAAACCCTCGGGGTAAGCACATCGTCAAAACAAATATTATACATTAGAGCCCACAACTCTAGTGGTTATATTTAAAATAAAGTATAACATTGGCCTGTGGAATACCTACATGACCTCCATCGTAACCCATCTAGTTGTCAAGAAACATACTTTACTACAATCAATCTATTATAATTTGACTGAATAAGTTGTTTACCTTCGAGGAAACTAAATAAGGAAAGAATTGAATAATAGTTGTTTTCTAAATCCATTTTCAGTCTAAAAATGTTCTTGGTATGACTGTATCAATACTAACTCTCTGCTTGAAAGGTTTTTGACAAAACAACTTATTTTAGAAGTTCCGGCTTACCTCTGAATAACAGTGTCTTTTCTTTCATCGTTTACGCTCGGTGCGTTGATAAAAAATGCTAACAGAGGGAGGTCTGTGAAGCAAAACGATAGGACACGACTCAGGATGCCACTTTGTGGGGGCCGCGGTTGACTTGAAGCAGTGATGCGTATGACGTCCTTGAAGGCGGGGAAATCTTCGTCACGGTCGTTGAGCATCTTCGGCGGGGAAGACTGGGAGATACTCGCCACATCAGCATTCCACTCCTGATGTTTAGTCACGTTCTGCATCGTTGCCAGAATGTCCTGTTGACAAATCAAATATTTATGGTGGACCACATTTATACGCGAAAAATTTTGACAAGTTTTAAGCGATTAAAATGTGGAGTGTGGTGGTTTAGCAGTTTACTGAATCATAGCCAACTTCACAATTAACCACATGTTAAATTATGCATGAATGTTAGAATGTCTCATATTAAGGGCAATGAACATGGACTCCGGTATCCATTTTATGAATATTAGAATGAGGAGTCGAATCATGATTTGGCTGGTTAAGGTGCTCCAGCAGGACACTTAACCACAAATTGCTTCTCTTCATCCAGGCGCATATCAATGGCCAGCCAGACCGCTTGGAGAGAATTTTGACTGGTCCTCGGGTGTTTCAACTGGCATCTGGCAAGCGGACCACTGTTACAGGAGAACACTGCTTGTGTCTTTCAAATTACGTTCAAATGTTGACTTTGGGTCCAATATAACATACCTTTACATTTTATTCAGTAATGAAGTACACTTTATACATGTACCAATAAAGACAGATGAGATCAAACTTTCTCTTACACATGTCTTTGTGCTTTTTCAAAAAAAAAAACACCAGTTAAATGCATGTTTAACTGTGTCAGGAAGTTTGTTCTCATTTTGATTCCGGTCTTGTAAATACAAGCAATGTGGTCTTTTGGATCCCCCCCCCCCCCAGATTTGAGCCCTGTATTATTAAAACATTTCGGCATGGATCCGATTCCGACAATCAAAATATAATTAATAAACTGTCAAAATTAATTGATTTTTTTTTTTTCAAACAACACAATGTGGGACGTTTTCCTAGAGGGTACATCCACAGTAAATACTCAATACCAACAGATGGTACAATTGGCTAGACCTTGAATAGAATTTCCCTTTATAAATAGACACCCGTCGGATGAAATTCAAGGCTGTACAAGTTCATTTAGATACAGTACATGTAAACAAATTTGATCAGACGGATGTCCTTCAATTCGTGGCCTTGCTGGCATTTGATAAACTTAGTGCCATTGACTCCTAAGCCAAATACACATGTATTTCCTCTAAAAGTTAGTGCGTGTGTTGGGGGGGGGGGGGGTAATTTAAACTGCGTTTTTGCACATCAAAATATTTAGACTGAACATACTTTGTGCACACCTTGAGAAGAAGATGATGATATCTAAGCAGCAACTGATACATTTTGTGTAGCTTTTTTTTGGGGGGGGGGCATGCTACACAAAGTAAATCATTCACTGAAGCAAATTTATTTGTGCAGGGTTGAGTTTTGGTGATGAACTGCGAACATTTAGCAGTTTCTAAGTCCACTTCACTGCGATCATCAATCAAAGTTGACAGTACCACAAAAGAGGAAAGATGACCAAACTGACCCCAAACATCTTAGACAATCTAGGCCTACATCTGGTCCCATTTGTCAATGAGGCCATGGCAACCATGCAGGTGTTATTGTGAGTCATTTGATTGTTCCTAAAATAGATCAAAATTTCTTCTCTTCCCTGGTTGGGGCACTAGCATTTCACGCAGCAGCCATTCTTTGTGTCGTTTCTATACATTTGACAATTACACTAAGCAAGTTGTATTTTAATGAACAATTTCACTCCGATAACCCGCAGACCAATAGAAAAGAAATGTAATAAAACTTTATATATTTGTCTTTATTCATTCTGGTTGTGAAGCCAAGGATTCACAGCAAGGTGAACTGGAATCACTACAGTGACCATGAACCCCTGGAGAGAAGACAAGGAAGGAAGTTTCAGTTTTAGATGTGGGAGGAAAACCCCAGAGAGTTATTCCAGGGAAACCCACGCAGTCAGGTAGGACTGAAAACCCAATCCATATAGTCCAGTCCCCCCCCCCACCCCCGGCAGAATTTGAACTAGGGTCCTAGAGCTGGACAGCATCTTAGCATAAAAAAGAAGAGAAGATGGCGCCTGTGCAAACTTTACATAAAATCACCCTTTTTTCTAATGAAAAAGTTCCTGCTTAATTTTCCTGAAAATCAGTAAAACAAGTTACCTTTGTTAAGGAGACACCTTGCATGACATCACATGCCCCCAAAAGCGCTCTCACTGAGGTCAACAAAGACCTATCATTGGCTGAGAGCTGTGAGGGCTCGTACGCATTTCCATTGTTTGACCTCCGCAGTGGCGGCCAATGCAAGGAAAGGGGTCTATTATATCAAAATGAAGTGTGTCACTTTCTCTTCCATCGCACAACACACTAACCTCCGTCTCTCCGGTCAGAATTGCACTGCATCCATGAAGAGTGAAGCCCGAGTTGTTCTGCAAGAAGAGCTGTCGCTTCCAGACCCTCAGGTTGCTGTAGATCCCAGAGAGTTGCCATCCCAAGCTTGTCTCGATCGGCAGCAACTGTTAACAAATCAATTGCATTTTTCATTGAATATCAACCTTATTGTTGATCTTGACCTGAAGTACAGTGTACAAACACCCTGGGCCCAATTTCATAAAGAAAATAATGCTTAGTAATTTTCTATGCTAAGCATAAAATGAGAGGGCCACCGGTCATAACAACGTAAACTGGAATTTTGGCTGGTAACCTATTTCTGCTAAGCAATATTTTTCTGTGCTAGGTAAGTTTTTGTGCTTACAGGTTTTATGACATTGGGCCCAGATCATCACTGAATGAAGCCACCTACATGTACACGTAGGCCTTTATGATGATAGATCTTTTAATACCATTTGGACTGTTTTTGTGAAAGAAGGTTACACAAGTATTCCAGCAGGCAGCAGGAACACCACGCATCAAATGCAAAAACAGTGTTTACCTTTTAACTGACCATTTAACGTCAAAGGCCGTGTCCGAATTAACGGCTACAGCTACGGCTACGGCTAGATTTCTGCATCATCAAGCCCTGAAGTGTAGGACATCCTTAGCAACAGTCGTAGATGTAGCTGTAGCTGCCAATTCCAGTACAGCCTTCAATTCCATTGATTTATTGACTTATTGATTCTGGCACCATAATGAGGTGAAAGTATCAAAACATACACAAGTTGAATGCCTTAGATCAGTCTGTAGATCTACATGTACAGCTGCAGTGATTACAAACATACATAGATTCTTTTGGCCACAAGGACTCTGGTGCTTTTTGATACCTCCCCCCCCCTTCCCGATTTTGAATTTGGACCCTCTTGAGCCCATTTCACACTACACAAATTTTTCACAGAAAATTCCCAGGAAAATTTGGTTGACCATTTCACACTTGAATTGCTAGCCCTGGCAAACTCCTGAGAATTAGCTACCCCTGCTTGAGAAAGTAGGGTTAAGCGAAGTACCCCTGGGTTAGCATGCCAAGTGTTCGTTCTTCCCAGAAATTTTTTTTAAACGAGTGTGAAGCGAACATGGGGTGGCGGTGGGGTTAAAACACCCCAGGAATTTCCTGGAGATTTTCTTCCAGGGAACTGGCTCTGTAATGTGAGAAAGAGGCTACAGTATTTGTTTAAGACATCATGTGAGCATTCAACTTGGCTGAAAGGTTTCCTGTCCATGCCTTTCACTGAGCCTAGCAGTGTAGATTGCCTTTTCAGTCCCTACTTGGTTGTGTGGGTGTTCCCGCTTTGGGGTTGTCCTCCCACAATCTAAACCTGAGTTATCTTCACAGTCTTTTCTAAAGTGCTTTTTTTTAGTCCCCCATGGTTTCATTACCAGAAAGATATAAACTACTTAAGCCCCGTTCATACTTCCCGCGAATGCAAGTGCGAAGTGAATTTTGATTTCACAGTTCTGTTTTCGCTGCGAATGTTTCGCAGGAGTTGAGCACATCTCCCCTCCTCCGAATTGTTCGTTGGGAATTTGTGACGTCAAAATGCGTATCGCATTCGCCTTCGCATTCGCAGGAAGTATATGAACCGGGCTTTATAATGATGATAACAGTATATATTAATAATAACTACTAATCTCCCATGCAGCCTACATGTAAATTCAGGCTAGTATTCAAAGTGTACACATACATGTTATGTATGACCATGGGACAACAATAACAACTCTAGTCTTCCAGGCCTTGTTTATCTACTTATTCAAGGAGTCCAATGAAGTTTCAATAGGCCTTGAGCAAACATTATAAGCTTTTAACCAATAAAGCACACTTAAGTCCCTTGTTCACTAATGAATTTTCCAGACCCTTGGACCTTCAACAAACACTGTACATTTTGTTCCCTGGCTCTCCTCATAAAAACCACCAGACCCACTGATCTCAGTCTGACTATGTTCCCAACTCATGACAAGATTAACACATGTTTCCCCATGTGGATTGACCGACAAAGTAGGGTGTGCCATCCTACTATATTTAGATCCAGTACAAATGTACGTCAACAGTCAAATGGTATTCATGAATTCAAAATTGTAAAATCGGCATACACTTCCATACTGTTTGTTTTTTGGACGAGTGCAATCCTTTCGTTCCAATTGCCCATAGTACATGTTGTTTTACTCACCAATAAACCCAAACATACTAACCAGGGAAGACAAAAATCAAGTTCTTGAAAAAAAAAAACGATAACAAGTTTCAAGAATGATGTATGCTCATAAAAAGTGCTTAAGCTTTCGATATCAATTCCACTCCCCACCATATGGACAGCTCAACGAAGAAAGATCAGTTCGATTGTAGTGCCCAATATCATCCAAAGTCAGACAGGAAATGTAAAATCTAAATATTATCACTCAGACAAGCTAATTGAAGCAGAACTCATCAACTTGTAAAAGCAACAAAACAAACAAGACACAATCTAACTGATTACTCAAACTTGGCAAATCAATCAGTTATTAAATTTTCACAAAACGTGGACTCATGAAATTAGAGGAAACACAAACCACACACCTAGTCCCACTCCTACTCGGCAGTAGGCCAATCATTCTTAGAGGAGAAGTAGTCCAACCAATTTTGGGCTTACAAATATTTCTAATTCATAAGAACGATTTTATAAAGAGAAATATGAAATTTTGTTTTGTATAGTGTAAACATTTCGAGCCACCAAAACATCATCAAATATCATCCATGGTGTATTTTCAAAGATAGGAGGAAGTGAGTTTGGATGTTTTTTCCATTCATGTTCCAGGGGGGGGGGAGGAGTAGGTGGGGAGAAGCCATAGAGATTGCTTAGAGGGTGAAGTTAAGATTCCTGCTGGGAATTGACTAGAACCACAGGAAATAAGAGTCGGCTTCATGTTTGAACAACCTAAAAGGATCTGCATAACATTAAAAATGTAATTTGCCATTTAATACTCTTGCACAGATTGACACGTTGCGTGTAATTTACATTACAAAGTATAAAGATGTTCATGGTGGGAAACTTCTCTTGAAATATAATTTTGACTGAAATGGGACAGTTTTTTGAGAACTGACCAGAATTTTTTATTAAAAAAAAAATCTCATCATGTGAATCCAAAATCCGATGTTTGAAAGCAGTGATGGGGTTTTCCCACTGTTTTTGTGTGACTCTGGTTGAGATTAAATTGGTTTGTTATGTCATGTATATGTTGGGTTGCATAAAGTGTGGATACTGCTCGTTGACAATCTGTGGCAATGACCCTAAAAAAGTGTTGAACATCCTGGAATACATGGGCTGTAAGCTTGCCTTTTTACAAACAGATTATATGTCAGTTTTCCTGGTCAACATCCTTTAAATTGTTTCCTTTCAGGTCAGACAAAAACCGTTTCCTTAGACGGTGCTTCTTCCTCCATGGACGGTGC
>JAAFGO010001838.1:745452-755655 GCA_010994315.2 Pisaster ochraceus | reverse complement strand
AATAATCACACGGCCACCCCCAACTTACCAGTAGACACCCCTTGCCCTTTTATGAGGGCCCTCCTCCCAGTGGACTCAAGTAACTCCAATAGCTCAGACGACGGTAGGATGCTCTCAACAATCACTTGCTCCTGGGCAAGGTTGATGTCAAGAGATGACACACCTACAAAGAAAAGACAAGAAAACCCTTTTTTTTAAAATAAAGACTTGTTAAAGCTTGAGTTATTTCTTGTTTTTAAGTATGAATTGTAAAAATTCATGTTAAAAAAAGGTTTTTTTTCTTCGCCCTATAGGATAAAAGAAATGCTCAAATAACATTTATTTTAAAAACAAACCTGTATCTAAAAGGCTGATTCCCTGGACTTCTTCACCACTTCACCACTACTAGTTATGCCACTTCTTGGCTCAACATACAAACTGGACCACAGGCCAGAGTCCAGTAATTTTTAGTATTGAGACACTATTTCCAACTTTGTGTACAAAACCTTGTGTTGCCAACACCTTAGCAATGGCGGCGCGACAGTGACTTGCGCGTATGGATTGGTCTATAGGGGAAAATGCTGAAAGTATAGAAATGGTTCCTAATCTCGCCATAAACACTCTTCTTGTCAAGGAGAGACTCTGTGAAGCAAATAACTGCTGAAATCTTACCATCGACTCCTTCAAGTGTATTCTTGATGCTATCAACACACTTCTGGCATGTCATCTGCACCGCAAATTCTACCTACAAGAAGTAAAGGTCAGGAATGATTCCACTTGCAAATGTTTACATTCTCACAAAAAAACATGTTGAATAGTGGTTGTAGGCAAAATGTTTGCTTCTTTTGGCAGATGTTTCAATTAGGCCTACAGTTTGCCTAAGAAATCTGAAGAAAAAAAAACAGAAGAATAACTTTTCATTCAAGTAATACACTGACTCTGGTCATAGCAATTACCAAATCCTGCCAAATCCATTTTTGAATATGACTTATTCACACATGGTTGTTTAGGCCTAAGTAGTGATTGACACCAAAATTTAGACTTTTTATAAACTTTTAGGTGTCTCGATTGACAGGTAACTTTACTCTCAACATGTTGAAAGCTGGTGGAAGCAGAGATTGTGGAGTTTAGAATACAGGTGCTTAGTCATGTGGACCTCACCTCTTCTCACAATAAAAACAAAACAAAATTGGCAATCGGAAAATATGCGTAGATCGAAAACGGGTGGGTGGCGGCATGATATAACATAGTGTCAAAATAATAAAAAATAAGCCACGCTGGTCTTAACAACACTATTTGCTAAATACCGTTTCAGTTCCTTTGGGCCCTGAGGGCTGTGAGAGTTCCAGCTGCAAATTTAATTTAAAATTAAATTAGCTATCAAAAAAAAAGGGAAACAGAACAAGCCCTAAAGTTCAACATAAAAAACTCTAAAAAATCCATTAGAAATTGGCAATCGTATATGGACATTTTTCCCAACTCCCAAACTAATCATAACAAACAATCAAATCCCCACCTCTCACAACTTGAACTTACAAGATACTCACTGGTTTGAATCCAAAGCCTACAGTACAAAAAATGCAACCCTTTGAAAAAAAAAATGAATGATATAAATTGGCTTTGTCCTCTCTCAGTCAAAGATAAGAATTCCAGGCCTGAAGAAAAAGTTAACTACTGTCACTGAGTAATTGCTAGTATTAATATTAGTTATTAATTTGCTGCTTAGTTCATAAGTTAGTACTTCTAATTAATTGGAACTGTAGTCTTCTCTTTCTTACCTTTACCGGGGTTGTCATTATCTCTTCATCAAACGAGGGCTGCAGATCAATGGATCATGGAAATTGTAATGTTTTTAACGATTGTAAATTATGTCGCAATTCAGCGGTTCGCTGCTATGAAATTTTTCCAAAATTTTTAATAAATAAACCATAAACCATAACTAGCACTAGCGGCATGAATTATTATATGAATCTGTACTATTCTGAATCTCCTCTCACATTATCAGTTCATTGGTCTCATCAGTTGGTGAGTTTAGTGTCGTTTTTGGTTTGCCTTTTACTAGTAGTAAGTAGGAGGCCCTCTTTTGTCAGAAGATTTAGTGCTGACTTCAGTCTGGTCCAACATGTGGTGCAAAGTGAATGACACGTTTGTAACCGGTGTGAAGTTGGTTTCTCGTTTGACGTTCCATAAGGCGCTCATTTCCTTTAGACAGAAAATGAGCTTCGCCCAATTTCTCCCACATAGTTCTACGTTTATGGAGCTCTGTAAATTGCACAATTCGATGGGCCATACACAACATTCCTTGGTAAGCAGAGCCATGAAATTGGGCCCTGGATATCTTAAATTTACAGGGTCAGAAAAAAAAAATTGGAAGCCTGGTAAGTGCGCCATATCATGGTTGTACCACCATATCCGTACGTACGTCATTGATCATGGAGCTATACACTAGCTGGTAATTCCAGCCTCAACGCAGCTACAAAAGTAATACATGTTAATTCCAGTGCGTCAGTTCAAATGCACATAAAGGGCTGGTCTTTTCGAAACGGAGGCTTTCCCCGTTCAGGCTTTGAAAAACCTAAAAGCCTGGTAATTCCAGTCTGCCGTTTCGAAAATACCCACATCAGGGTATTTTCGAAACGCAGGCTTTCCCCGTTCAGGCTTTGAAACCTAAAAGCCTGATAATTCCAGTCCGCCGTTTCGAAAATACCCACATCAGGGTATTTTCGAAACGCAGGCTTTCCCTGTTCAGGCTTTGAACAAATTCTGAAAGCCTGGTAATTTCAGTCCGCCGTTTCGAAAATACTCACAGTAGGGTATTTTCAAAACGCAGGCTTTACTCATTCAGGCTTTGAAAAAATTCTGAAAGCCTGGTAATTTCAGTCCGCCGTTTCGACAATACCCACATTGGGGTGTTTTCGAAACACAGGCATTCCCTGTTCAGGCTTTGAAAATGCGGGCCTATTTTATGCACTAGTTTAATTAGTTGGGCTGAGCTTATTAGTGAAGCAATTTTATTGAGGCGCTTATGGATTAACGTTTGGGGTGTAAGGAAGACATCTGTGAAGAAAACAAATTAAGAATTCACGATTTTACAATGAAAACATAGCAATTGAAAACAAGGCAATTATTACACGAGAATTCAGGATTCCGTTCGCACTGTCATTGACGGTCGTTGACAAGGTTTTTTGAAATTTGGTGCTAGCACCAAATTTAGTGCTGACTTCAGGTTCCCCATGTATTCGCTGTTGTTCATTTGTTGTGGAAGCGGGAGACCCTATCCAGTGTTATGGTGGTAAGCTGAAAGTTCACGACGAATTCTCTAAAATTAAGAATTATATTTCTGAATAACTTCTTCTCGGTTAAAACATTGGATCAGCTATGAATGATTGAGTTGTTGTGACATACATGCCGAAGGCTAGCCTTTCTAAAGTCTAGGACAATCCGGACGTCAGTGTATGTTGCACTTCCTTCTCTGACACCACTGATGTCCTGGGTATATATAAAGCTTCTCTAGCATGCGAGCAAATTTTTGACTAATGTTTTTAAAATATTTTTACCTGATTTAAGAAGCTGAAAATCTTTTCATATATTCTTCATGGCCATAACTACACCATCCAAAAATCCACTTGCATGACTTGTGTGGCCAGTCAGCTTGGCCACACAAGTTGGGCTAGCCGAATAAGGCAAAAGTAAAAAAATGCACTACAAAGTCCTATGCAGTTGACTTTGAGCGCATTCTGGGGATTTGTACAAATTGTAGACTGTAGACTAGTGAAGATTACGTGGCAGCTCACTCTGCAGATTGAGCAAAATTGTGTGCAATCTCTAGATTGTGCAATGTGGTAGAATGCTGTCAACATACAGGGCCCAATTTCATGGCTCTGCTTACCGTAACCGTAAGCATAGAGCTGTAAGTGTAAGCAACGAATTGGCGCTTACGGAAGCAGGGAATTCCACGCTTACGTCAAGCGTATTTTGCGGGTTAACAGGGAATTTTTGCTAGCGCTGAAATTTGCCGCTGAAATTTGCCGCTTGCAAAGTAAGCAGAGAATGGTGACCTTAAGCGCAGAATTTGGCGGTAAGCAGAGCCATGAAATTTCAAAAAGAGGAGTACAGCTGCACCCCTTGTTACTGCTGGGTCTAAAGTACATGTACTTACTTATACATAGTGCACTGCCTGTCTATTTCTATTCAACAACAATGCACTACAGCGCTTCCCAATAGTTCCCCTGACTAAGATAAGAATTACACAGAGGCCATAGGGCCTAGAGGCTGTGGCCGTTTTGCCCCTGTTCTTGGCATGGTGTAAGATGTGCCTCCCACTCCCAGTCCTTTTATTTTATGCACATTGCCACTTTCATTGTATAAATAAGGGTTGAGACATTAAATCACGCACCTTTGGTGCCCCTTTAAATGTAAGTTTTCCATTATCCGTAGATATTCCAGTGGAAGGGGAGGTGCCCTTTGCAAAATGAAGAAGGCTTTGCCCTTTCACTCCAAGATGATTCCAGGCTTTATAGGCCTACTGAAAGTGTGACAGGCCAGCTCAGGAAGAGCAGCCCAACACACTGCCCACTGCCAGTACCACCAGTACTTTTGTTTCATTTCTATGTGAACCAAACTTTTTTCTTCCTTTCAGTTTACCGTGTGTGGTCACAACACAACATTTCAGACAGTTTACTTTTGAACCAACCCCCTTTAATCAGTATCAACGCCTGTCATGAATTGTGGAACAGCACTGTCAGCTTTTCGGCTGGGGCTGAGTAACACACCCACAGTGTGTACTTGTTGCAGACATGGATCAAGTGTGCCGAGAAGAAATTTCAGGACAATTCTTAGCCCTCTACGGGAACAGCTGACATACTCTCAATACAGGCAGATGTCGATAGCATATTTTCTCAAGAAGCTGCCTAAAAGAATCAAGGAATTCAAAAAATTTGAGGCTAATGTGTGAGTGTATTTCCGTTTTTGATAAAACTTTTTTTTTTTTTTTTTTACAGAACTAAGGAATCCTGAGTCAAAGGTGCATAGTACAGCATTGGTAGAGCTGACAAAATAGTCGCAGATAGTATTTATGCATATTGTTGATCACACAGATCAACAATATGCATGAAACAACAAACCTGTGAAAATTCTGTCTTAATCCGTTATGTGAGTCAGGAGAAAAAAGTAAAAAAACCATGCACATTGTAGATGCAGGAGACAATAAACAATTACATACTTTCCCTTTTTTTGTTTTGAATTCAATCCTAACGCAGCAACAAGAGCGCCAAGGATGAGGAGAAGTACCCTCCTGACATAGCTGCGTTTCTCTGGCTGATCAGCCTCAATGCCAAAGTGCGCTTTACCAATGGAAAGTGGTACACCTCGGAGGTAACAGGCCTGCTAAAACCGCCCCCTCTCAAGGAGATAAGGAGGTACAACATTGATGCTATCGATGCAAAGGAAACAGTTATTGACTATAGAGGCATGGGGAAAATCAGTAAGTAATGATTGTCATTAAGGGCTGGCAATGCCTTCTCAAAGGGCAAGGAAGTTTTTTTCTAGGGCAGGGAAGTGTTTTTCTCAGTAAAACTTCCTTCTGAAAGGAAATTGAAGGTTTTTTTTCAGTAAAAGGCATCCAAATTAACATCCGGTGCACATTCTTAAACTTTAAAACTTCACTAGTGAAAAAAACAACTTTCCTTCTCAATTTTCACATTTTCTTTAAAAGTTTGTGAACCCTTACTCCCTAGGCCAACTTGTCAACGGGCCACCCTGATCTTCCTTTATCCTGCACTCTTAAATCAATCCACACCAACATATTTGGACTTGGATGAGATTGGTACACCTGGCCCACTGATAAGCATATTGACATTTGGTCCCACAGTCCTCAATCCTCCAAAATCAGGCAACCACCTGAAGAGGATGTTGGAGGATTTGGAAGGGTTAGGGAGTCAGAATTCATATCTTATTGTATTTTCAAACAGTCTTATCAGTTGTTGAATGTTTTTTCACTTATTTTTCTACCAGCAAAATTAAAAGAACTGAAGTTTCTCAGCTTTGAAGGGTGTCCCTACATTGATGACAACTGTCTGGCACGCCTCGTACACATTCAAGACTCACTCACACACTTAAACATCAACAAGTGTCCACAAATTACCGAGCACGGATTTCCTAGTTTGACTCGTCTCAGGTGTGTTCTCTTTTCAAACTGACAGATTCCTTACACCAGTTTTCAAGTACAAAAAAAGTAGGGTCATTCTTTGGTAATGACCCCAGAATTTTGTATGTAGTTTTTATTTGAAGGCATACTTGTTATCATATCAAAATGGTAATGGTAGTAAGGATCTTGTTGATTAGAAATCAATCAAAGTATGTAAATAAGTTTGAATCTCCAATGATTGGCTCTAGGTGACTTTTGGAGATTCAAATTTCCATGGTGTCATTTGTGATGGGGTGTGTACCCGCTGTCACTTCACTAAACATTGATGGATTTTTCTTCTTGATAATGATACCGTGGCAGTTTCTGCTGTTTCTTTGACAAGTAGACACTGTATTGTGATACTTTTTTCCCCTTTTTTTTTTGGGGGGGGGGGGAACTTGACTGCTTGGGTTCATCAACTCTTCCAAAAACTCAACGGTATGTCATCAGTTTACAGCTACTTTCATCCTTTTTATTTTAGGAACTTACGGAGGATCAACATGAACAGTCTTCCGAGGGTACCCCATAGCAAGGTGGTTGCCAGCATGCTGGAGGATGTACTTCCAAATCTCAAAATTAGTGTAATCACCGAGGAGGTAGAGTACCACAGGAGACAGAGGGACAAATGGAAGCTGCCACCAATCTCGGAAGAAATGACCCCCAAACAGGAGGAAAAACCCAATTAAGACTCTATGAGGACGGTGTTCATTGACAATTGTTTGCATTGAAAGCGAGCGTTTGAAATGATTTGTTTTAACCCTGTCCAAAGAAACTGCTGCTAATAGTACACTTGTACAGTAAACTGAAAGAAATGTGTTAATTTAAAACTTCTATTTTTAAAGTGACAAATCTGAAGTGACTTGAATTATGTGAAATATTGTACAAGAGAATGGTGTTTAAGTAACATGTTTCAGGTTTCTGCGCGTAGGGCAGCATTTTAGACCAAAACATGATGTTTCTGTCTGTCGGTATGCTCACAAATTAGGAGTGACGTCTTGGGACAGATCACCTTTGAATTATGTGACCTTTGACATCACTCCTTATTCAATTATATGCAAAACGTACTGGCAGGCAGATTTCAATCCAGGGCAGTTTATACAGTTTAAAACAAAATATTTAAACATTATACATTGTTTTTAGCACCAAATGGGTATCTTGCTAAAAGGATTACTTATCAGTGGTTACATGATTATTTAATTACTTGTTTTAACGCTACTCATGCCATGGCATGACATTTAAAGACCTGCTGGGAAGAAGATTCTGCTTAGCTGATTGACCAACTTAGCAAGTCTTTGTAAACCAGTCATAAGCAATAAATATGTACATGTACACGATGATAAAGTATTTTTGTTGCCATCCGTTTTTCTGTTGTTGGTAGGCTAGGTTCTCTTTGTAAACAGGGATGAGAAATAAAAGACCTAATATTTAAATGCAGACATTTTTATGTCTGCTTGTGGGGTATCATGGTCGAACGGTGTAGGGCGTGGACTCAGTTCTATAGTTTACAGAATGTGGGGTTGAATCCTGGCCTGGTCAGTCATGACACTTGTGCTCTTTGAGCACGGCAATTTATCACAATATCTTCTCTCCACTGAGGAGTACAAATGGGTACCAGCGAGAACTGGAGTAACCTGCAATGGACTGGTATCCTGTCCACAATAGAAATATTCTCAGTCGCTTAATGCCAAGGAAACCAGATATAAATACCGGCTTGATAAGCCTTATTGGCTGGAACAGATTTTATTACTTTCTACTTGGTAAAACAAAAGTTTCACTTTCTTTTTCTTCTTTCCCTGATCCACTTCTCTAGCCGACGGTCTGTTCCCAAAAGCTCTTCAAAATCTACAACACCTGGGGCTCCCAAAAAGTTTAAACGCCATCATTTCAACATGTCAACATGCCTCCTAAAATTTGGATGCATTTTTCCAACCTTGCAGTCGCAATAATTCTCACCTCGGTGTAATTCTTTGTCTCTCTTTGAAAGTGTCCTTATGAATAAAGAGATATCTGCGATCTTTGATGTTAAAGTTTCAGCACATTTTATTTTGTCACCACAAAAGAAAAGCGTGAAAAATTGCAATCAGTTCAGTCGTTATTCCTATGCATTCATATCTCCTATAAAAAAATATCAGAATGATTTCACAATACACTGAAAGGGTTTGACAAGATTTTTTTTAAAACCTGTTAATTCTAGCATCAGGTTTAGCCACAGTCTACGCATACCCTTCAGAAACCAACTGCAGGATTTGCTTGAATTTGTCAAGAGTAGTTCACAGCCGAACCTAGACTTGGTTTCAAGCCTGTGATTGTAGTGTTTTGTGTACCTGATAGCCAAAACAGTATTGCCTGATCAAATTAACGTTTGATCCAAGAGCATGTGATGTGATAGCAAATCTGGGGGGGGGGGGTTGCATGGCCTTTTCAGATAAAAAAAACCCACAATCTTAGCCTTGAAATCAAGTCTAAGCTGAACCAACCATCTGCTCAGTGCTAGATATACCATTTGCAACAGATTTGGTTGCTGCATGATAAGGGCAATGGAGACTGATTGTTACTTTCAAATATATGGAACTTTGGCCCCGAATTTAAAAATATTCCTTTTTTCATTTTTTTAAAAAGAAAATGCATGTAGCATTTTGAAAGCGTCCCCAAAGGTTGACTGAAAATCATTGTTTTCATTCAAGTCCATATTTTCCAGCAAATGTGTCAATTGACTTATTACACCAACACCATGCGCAGCTGTTTGCCATGCTACCCATTTTTGTCATCTAAAATGTATAGACTACACTGTATAACACATTGGGCCATTGACTCCCAAAATGGCTCATGCAGGATACTCGTGATGATGGCGTCGGGTGAACTGGGTCAGTGCATGGAATAGTTATTTTTTTGTCTGTAGCATCAATTTGAAGTTCTAGAGAAAGAAGGGGGAATTTTAGCCATTAAAAAAAACCAGACATGTACATTATTTTGACAAGGTTAAAAAAGTAACAAAGCAGTATTTGAAAAAAAAATCCCTCTTCAACTTTCAGAGATAGGTTGACAAGAAACTAACAATAAAATGTTCACTATCCTTAAGATGGACTCAGTTCTACTTGACTGACCCAGCGATAACTGGCATACAGTATTGAGGTAAGCAGTTGTAATTCCTACACTGTCTTTCTTGTTTCTCTTTTTTTGGGGGGGGCGGGGCAAGTGGGGTAAAAACATAATTTAGGGGGGCTATTATATTTACTAAACCATTCATATGTGCATTTTTTTTTATCTCATGGGGTGGGGCAAGGGTTCTGAGTCGGGGCCACTCCCCCCACCTTTTTTTTTCTGGCTACGCCACTGATCTTTGGTCATGAAGAGGGGAAAGCATTTTAATTTCATAAAGAAACAAAGCTACTTTGCATAAACTTGGAGTTGAGCACCAGGTTCCATCGGAGTCCATTCAGTTTGCTGGATAAGCTACGCAGGCTTAAAGTACTGATGGATCAAGGAAGTTTGTGATCATGCCTCCTGGTAATTACCCGCATAAACATGGACAATGGGTGTGAGAGGCGTGGTTTTCGGATTGATTTTGTGACTTCATACGATGAAATTTGCTTTGACAAAGGCCAACATATCAAATCCAACAAAAATCATTCCGACAAAAACTGATAGCTGTAACCTATGGTCAATGTAACATTTGTATTTTGCAAACATGGAATTATTCAGTAGGGCTAGAGTTAATGAGCATTTCCAACTTTCAAGTCAAACCATTACCTATCGATAGCTTTCAATTAATAATACGACATCAAGACTTGATTAAATGCAAGTGCTGATCCATTGTACTAGGCCCTCCACCTCACTTCCCGGCAAGAGACCGAGTTAACTTTAAGTGGGGTTACTTGCCTTCGTAACAGCCGACCTAAAAATCATTTGTCAATGTCTTATGATTGATAACATTATACCAAACACTGAACTTAGATAACACTTTTAAGTTAAAAGTAGACTTCATTCATCCCTTGTGACAATTAGCGCCCCCACCCCCCTTACAACCACAATTTCAATTT
>JAAFGO010001838.1:696464-722595 GCA_010994315.2 Pisaster ochraceus | reverse complement strand
CAATAGCAGAACCCCACATTCCAGATCTGTAAGGGTGTGTGACCCAGCACAAAAAGGATCAACACAAAGTGGTGGAACCATAACATGCATGAGAGCCTTGTGCCGTTACCATCTGAACTTGCAAAAACAGCCTCAATTATTTTGTTCCTTTTCGCTACTGATTTGGTGTAGAATTTCATAGAATTTTTAGCCCTTTGTATGCTATTCTATTCCCCAGGGTCAACCCCGGGGAATACTGGCCGGCCCTTTCACACTTGCATCGCTTTACCCCTGATCTACCCTGCTAAATGGGCATGACCCGGGAATAGCTACCCCTGCTCTGGAGTAGGGGTAAGCAGTAAAACCCTGGGGTATTCTTGAAATGTCCAACTGGAACCTCGTGGAATAGGGACCTAGGCGGGGACAGTGTGAAAGTGCGCCAGGGGTAACCGTGGGGCAAAAAACTCATGGGGCCTCCCCAGGGCTGTATTCCATGGGGATAAGAGATACAGTGTCAAAACGGCTTTAATGGAGTTCACCAATAAAATTGTAGAATTACTTTATGTTTTGTGTTCAAAGACTGCTTCTTGAGATTGGCTCACATAATCTGAAAACTTGCACGATTGTGCCTCTATTGACTTGCAAAAACAAAATCCCTTTATTTTCTCAACAAATTAATAAATTGTGGTTCGTTCTTTATGCAAACGCAAATGCAAAGCAAATTTGACGTCACAAATCTGTATTCGCAGGGATCGCTGAGGGATCGTTTTGCAGAGTTGAGCAAATTTCAACCTGAGCGAATTGTTTTTTTCTCAAATTTGCCATCAAATTGGCTTTGCAATCGCATTTCACATGAAGTATGATTTTGTGTTTTTGGAGTCAGTGTTAAAAAAGTGCTCTCACTGCAGCACTTTCTTTGTGCTGGATGAAGTGCTTGGGCTGCTGTAATGAGGTGGAAGGTCCCACACCATACAGCAAAGCAGTTCTTTTCTGTTGACTAATGTGAAAGATGTCAACCAATATACTGCTATCTTCTGTTTCACTCTTCATCAGCTTTTTAGACAAACTTGGAACAGGGGCAAAGTGTGGCTTGGATGCACTCATGAAACAGCAGTTCATTGGAAGATCTGTGGGTCTTGTGGACGGTACCAATACTGAGGCAAGACCTGTGAGTGAAGTTTACTTTCCATTTGACAATAACATTTCAATTTCTGTTTAGCCTTTCTCTCTGGACTCCAGTTCTGTTGGTTTAAAAGAAAGGGCTGGAATCCTTGTCATTTTGGCCTTCTTGTTTGTTTTCTCCAGTAACCCACTTGATTGTTTTGCTTCTTTTAAAGCAGGTGTATGTAGGTGCACCCCACTAAATCAATGCGCCAAACCTCACTAATAATTTGGAGGCTCCTCAAAAATGTATGTTATTGACAGAGTTTAGGGTCAACCATTAAAGGATTATTAAAATAGGGTCCAATTTTGTATATTATTGATTATTTATTCTGTCAACAGCTGCAGCGCTTCTCGCCAAGGAAGTTTTTGTGGTCTTCAGTTTTTGGAGTATTTACCAATCTATGACCCAACCTTTAAGTATGCCCTCGAACCAAGGATTAAAAAACTGAAAAGTGAATCCTCAGGAAAATGTTCGTCTTATTATAGCATTTCAAATGAACAATCGTAATTTTGACTTCCATAGGTTTACTGGGTGGCTTACATTTACAAACAGCTTGTTGGGGAGAGAGTTCTGAATGTGTCAACAAACATACAGACTGAGACTCTACGTATCTACGCCCACTGCACCCAAACAAGGTATATATATAATGCGGCGCGGTCTCCAAAACCTGTGCAAGCTGTACCCAAACGAGGTATATATAATATGCGGTCTCTAAAACCTTCTATGCCAACTGTACCCAAACGAGGTATGTATAATTATATACAATGCTCTAACTCTAATGAGCTTGTTGCTGGATAACAACAATGACACTGATAAAAATTCCTCAAACCAAAGGATTCAACCTGCCCATAAAAAAGTTGAGACAATCTGACAAACTGGTAGAAATGTATTAGTTAAAAAAAAGCAACCCCAAAGGCAGGTAGACCTCGTAAGAAACAATATACAAAGTAACATTTCACAGTGTGGAAAATGGTCAGTGTGAACGAAAAAACTTGAGCAGGTCAACCCATTGAAGTTGAGGATTTTAACAAAAATGGTGAAAGTGTTTCGACAGAGCAAGGATGCTCGTGCTTTGCTTTTGTGTGCAAAACCAATGGAGATGTGGCTAAAAACATTAGTCCAAACAATTGGAGAACAAAGAGAAGTCCTTGATTTATGGGGTCAACAAACATATCTAACAATGCAACATTTGAATTTGAAAATGCGACGTTCCTCTTTCAGATATGGCAAGTACAGTCCTGGAGCCGTGACCATGATTGTGATAAATCTGAGTAAATCACACAGCTATCAACTGGATTTACAAAGTATCACTGGGAATAACACTGCAGAGGAGTACCTGATGACCCCAAGTGGAAGGGACGGCTTACAAGCTCGGTAAGTAGGCTGTGCTGTATAATAATATGAGAGCTGCAAGTTACATAGTTCCGAGGCAGTTGTTAAGGGTAGTGTAGAATAACTGAGTTGTTGTCGGCCCAGAGCCACCTGTGGGTTTGTGTTGTTCAAAGTTAAAAGCCTCAGAGTAAACGCTATTCGAAGGATTTTTATATTTGTCTTTCAGGTTTTTATGCTGCACATTATCTAACTAAGGATATGGACAGTGGCACAACCAGAAGGGGGGAGCCAGGAGATCTAAAAAATGCACAAACTAATGGGTGGACACATTAAGTAGGCCCCTCCCCTATGTCATTGTCCCTCTTGCTTCCAATTGAACTAAATGTGGAAATATATTGTATTATGGTATGCAATGAGGCCTCATTGGAATTTGATGTTAAGTGCAATATTCTTTTATCCATGACTTGTGATTGTGTGATTCGTTCTTTTCAGAATGATTCACACAATCACAAGCAACAATTAAAACTTTGATCTTGCATTGGCTGTCTTACACTGTGGGAATAAAGAAGAACAATGCTTCTCCGCATGCTGCTCACTCCAATGGAGTGGCTGAAAGGTTATGTACCCGTGTCCAGACACCCTTATGTCTGACCCTCCTATGTTCCGACACCCCTTTTGTATTTTCCTAATCCTAACACAAACCCAAACCCTAACTCTCACACTATTGCGTGTAGAGTTCACAAATGGGTTATCAGACCAAAGGGTTGTAGGAACGCAGAGCAGTCGTTGAATGAAATACTGTTCCTGTATGTAAGGTGTCATGGGCGAGCGGTTTCTAGCATCGAATTCATGTTCTTGTGGTTAAGTCATCGGGGCGTGGGTTCGAGTCCCGGTCATGACACTTGTGTGCTTGAGCAAGATGCTTTACTATAATTGCTTCTCTTCACCCAGGGGTATAGATGGGTACCTGGGAGGGTAGAGGTTGATATTGAGTTTGAAAAGCCTTCGGAGTGCCACGGCAGCCTTGGATGAATATTCCCCAGGGAGCTGAGAAAGATTAAAAAGGAATGCTATTGGCCCAATGACCAGGCCACTACTATAAAGCGCATTAATATGTTATTGTAAAATGCGCTATATAAGAACTAGTTGTTGTCATTAATTATTATTAACACAACCGTTTATTATTTCACATTACTACATTAGATATGTGAGCCTGAACAGTGTAAAGCTTGAGATGGTCAATGACAGACAATTCCCTGAGCTGAAGCCCAGACTCCTAACACTCCTACAGAAGATCAGACTACCCCCGCTGACCTATGGGTTCTACGTGATTCCACAGGCAAACCTTCAAATCTGTAAGTAAGCTCCATTCACTTTAAGGTCATGGGAAATATGCACAAAGTCAAATGTTTTTCATTTTTGTCGGGAGATTTATTTACTAAATACGGGCAAATCACATTACGGAGAGCGCACTCTACAGTCTCTACAGGAGAGGCCATTTTTGCAGTACATCATGGGAAAAGTTTGACAAGTTTTGGTTCTTAGGTAGGACCTGCCACATGACCCAGATTGATTAAATTCATTTGGGTTTGCAAAACAGCAAGGTCAGATTTTTTTTTTTCAAGTATTCTTTTTTAAAGAGTTGCAACAATGTGTTACTTTCAAACAGATGAATGCCTGTTGAAACATTGGTTCATTTGAGATTAGGTCTATTAATATTAAATTCAATTCAATTGAAAACAACTGAATTTCTCCTAGATTAGGCAATTACAAAAGATTTGGCAGCTCCATAATAAAAACAGTTAACAATTCCAACGAGGGCAATATGTGACACAAAAATTAAAAGAAGTATACAAAATTGTATACATATTTACATCATCATCAAAATTGTATAGTACATGTATGATAAGAAAAAAAAGGAAATGGAATGTAGATCAACAAAGTTACCATTGCACTGGAAAATTGGATGGAAACGTGAAGCAGAGCATCAACCATTCAGAAGTTTGGTTGCCACTGGAATAAAGGAGAGCTTCCGTCTAAGTGTTTTACAAGGTGGGCATCTAAAACGGCGACCAGACGGATGTGCAGATAATATATTTGATTTATTTTTCTAAAGAAATTCAAGTTTTGTTAGGACAGACAAGATGACTAAGATCTGATACAAATTGGCGGGATCTGGAACATGACAGGATCATTTAGGTCGTTGCCAGTGTCAACTTGAAATCGAGTAACTTAGTTATGCGTATTATTTTATGCAAAATGCAGGAATCACTAGAAAATACTTAATAACCATAATATTGCTGACAATGAGCTGAGCTTAGGTGTGCTCATACAGTACTAGAAATGAGAAACCGCAAAACTTTTATTGGCAATATTGAATTTTTAAAGTAAACCAAAGAAACCCAACTGTTTTCCCTTGTATGGATTGTACCACGGGTAATGATTGAATTGTACTATGATTTTTTTTGGTATAAGTACTCACTGCTTTGGACATTTATAATTTATACACTAACTTTTTTATACACTGATTATTTATATACTAGTTTGTATATATTACATTTTTTTATTATATAGTTTTTGTAATAAAGTTTTGTGTCGTTTATTCTAATCAGGTCCAATTTATTATATTTGTAGAGCGCCATATAAATATCTTGTATTACTATTATATATATCCCTATGGATATGTTTACATTGGGAGCACAGTATTTGGGGGATATTTTTCTCTTTGCTTGTAAGATTTGCAAAGTATTTAATCAATCCAAGCTCTATGCAATTGATAGAGACTTCTGATAATCGTTGATGCAGATTAGAGCCAGTATGTGTGTGGTGGGCTTGGTGGTCTGCATGGTGGGCTTGTTTCAATCAGGAATTACGTCACACACCTTAACTAGCAGAGTAATGGGGCCGATGGGTCCTTTCTCTGTGATATTTTCTATCCAGCTGAAATATTATACTAGTTGTTTTATATCACATTAGAGCAGATCTTTGTCATTAAACAAAATTATAGGGGGGTAAAACTATAAGAGTAAACAAACTGTACAAGATTCTATTCTGGCATCCACTATGAGGGTGTTTTACACTGCTGTGTATGGTGTGGTCTATTGTGTACTAGTTAAGGGTGGGGAGAAATGCACTTTGAATAGTATTTGAAAAGTACCAAATATGCGGCTTATGACCAAACAGTGTAATGATGAATGCTGCATGACCAATGATCCTTCAATCAAAATTACAAGGATCTACTTGGGTGTAATATATAAAACCTTGTAACATTGAGCCATGTCCATCCAATCATGGAGCCATGTATGCTCCATGGTCGATCATAATGCCTTATATGGCTTCTGACTGGCACCCCCGAATAGGGAGGCCGCCACCATAGGGCTGGATAGCTCAGGTGGTAGAACGCCAGTAGGTTAATGAGGAGGTCGTTGGTTCAAGTCCCGCTCCAGTAAATTTTTCTTTGTTCAAACCCAAATTAAGAAAGAAAAACATAATACTGTGGAACCGACTAGTTATACCATTGAGGAAACCATATACATAACTTTGATGTTACATTATACTTGTACGTAGGTCCTTACTCAGTTCCTTATCCCAGTTACCTAAACATCGGGGGTCTCGCCTGCTTTAAGGAGACTCCCACCACTTGAAACTGATTGAGCGGAACTGGACTGAACAAAACTGAACCGTCTGCTGGTATCCCGTGTTGCTGCGTAGTATACAAACTTGTCTCCGTGTGTGCTTATCAAAAAAAAGTTGCGCTAATTGGCGTTCAATGAACTTTGCTGTCGGGACACGATGGGACGGGCAAAACAGCAAGGTACAGCCTTGACGGAAATTTATCTCAATTTAAAATGATACAAATTGATAAGGACACGTTTGAACCGCGGATTACTCCGTGGTTGAACCGTGGTTGAACTGCATTATCAGTGGAACGTTTTTTTAAAACACAAATGCAAGATATGCCTCGCTTAGACCTCGGACTAACCGTTGATGTATTTGTATTTGTTATTATATCCTGTGTACAAGAAGCTTTATATTGTGTACTGTGCGTCAGTGTTGCTTTTCTAATGTGTTTATATTTTTTATTGTACTAATCTTTGGAAGAAGTGGTATTAAATGCTTGCTTAACAGCAAAACAACAACATAATAATTGTCTTCCTCCATGTGCTTATGACAAACTATGACGGTGTCATATGGGATTTTGTCCCCCCGGTGGTGGGTGTCCCCCTATGCGGTAAATGAGCATGGGCTGAAGGAAGTTGATTCAAAAGAAAGTGCTATCAGATTAAATGTCTACACAATTCTTCATGTGGTACAGAATCTCCCACAACAACTCGCATAGAAGCGTCGTAATGAGGGTACATTGGTAAAGTTGTGGCAAAACATTTACTGATGACGAGCAGTAGCTTTGGGTGACGTCATAAGATGGAAAGGTAGCATGGCTAACATAAGGAACCACAGGGGGAACCAGAAAAAAAGACGGCAACAACCTAAGACATGGATGGGTAGACATTGTGAAGGAGTGGACGGGGCTAAACTGGGAGCAATTGCTGAGGACCGTTGAAGATCGGGAGTTGTGGAGGAAATCTGCCATCTCTTCGCCCCTACGGCCTAATAGCTATGGGATAGAATAGAGTATAGTATGGCATTTAAAACTCATTTTGAAATCGCCTTTCGTTAGGTTTAATAACTTCACTATCCCGATTGTAAGATTTCTCCTAGAAATTTAATACAGTCAAACACGAGAAAGAAGCGCCCGAGATTTACATGAAGACACGACTGTAAATGTCGCCCGCAGTAGGTTGCTAGCTCCGATTTTGGGCTGATTTGACCCAAACACGTAAAACTTAAATTTTAAATAGCTTTTTGTATAGACTCAAGAAAGTTATCACCTTTCATTTAAGGTATTGCACGAACAATAATAGTTGGTAGTTAATTAACAGGTAAATGACAACTGACCGTCTCACGTCCATCTGCCATGTATGTCCCGCTACTTTTATACAAATATTTTTGTTCGTACTGAAACAGCATCATCTGTCAAAATGCGTTCAGAGAAAAGCATTCTTTAAAAATTTTCGTTCGGCGTAAATCAGGCCATGTAACCTCTTTAAGTGCTTGAGAAGACGGACTATTAGGGCTTCTACAGTCCTTACGACCTAAAACACTAACGCTAACAATACATCACCTCAATATTTTGATACCCTGGGAGAGGTTCAAATGAGTTGGCCTATTTTTAATTATTTTTTCGTATTAGAAGCTAAGGCCAATTCACAATGCTGATTCGTGATGACATCCAGGATTGTCTAACTTTTTTCAGAGGCCAGGGCGAATTCTAACAGCTGGCTGTGATATTAATTACAGCTGTAAAATGCTTATCAAGTTCACAAAGAACATACGGTGACAAGGTTTGAGTCGGTCATGGGTTCTGTTCATGCACACCGTGTGGGTGCTGTCAGGCCGAGACCAGGACTCTGTACTCTCGCGAACAACTTATGTTCGTGTTCAAGGAGGGGAACATACCTCCATTGGACCTGTTGTCACTGATAACATATTTAATTGCACTGACTCGGTGAAAACTAGATCAACGGTTTATGCAGTGGGATAAACAAATATACATGTATAAATAACATTTTGGAGATGGCACTTATGTCAATATTCAACCAAATTGGGACATGGAACGTAGCGAAGATACCGTTACATGAATGTGCTGTACATTAGTTTGGCATACAAAGCATCCAGACGCCTATTTATTTAATTTCATAAATAAGTATTTGTTTGGAATGTGTCTGTGCATATAGCTATTACGGTTTTGGTAGGACGGGGTGAGATGCTTGGATTAGGGGTTCTAGCATACACTGTAACTGATCAGAACACGTGGTCGTTTCGTAAAGCAGGTTTTTTTTTAAACGCGTTCCATTGTGATAATACCTTTCATGTATGCTGGCACCATCTTTGTCAAGTCCCCACTATGCAATACTAATAATACATACGGATTCAAATATGTACCAGAATGCACCAGACTACTATTTGCCCTCCCAATCTCGGTTTGGTTACACTGATTTAAATGGGAGAAATACAAGATGGATGCCCCCATAAAGGTCTAATTAGTTCTACTTGAGAGATAGCTCATGCATTTATGCTGGATCGTCCAAGTACACTTACTGACGAATGTTTCCGGTTTGATCAGTTGCTGGTACATATTTAGTTGTTTCTTCCGATGGCTGGTCAAACAGACTGGTAGTACGGGTGGAATAATTGTACAGTTAGTAGTAGACTAGGGCAAAATGTGAATTTTCCAACTCATAAATTGACCGCAGACTCGAATGGACACAGACCTACCCAAAAGTACAAAAAATAATACTGATATAAATATCATGAAAATAAAAATATAAAACATCAGATAAAATTTGCTGTTTAGCACCGGAAGTTATGAGAAATGAGAAATTCGTTGGTGTGTGGTCAAAACCCTTCCTCTATTTACATCATGGTCTGTGGGTGGGTTCGTTTAATTGGTACAAGGCAAAGAGCAAGGAGTAAGAGAAAGCGATGCTTGTTATTTACACATTTTGTTTTCTTGTTTAAAAAAAACGCACCAATTGAACGGTCATGTTATTTAATGAAGCGTTGTGGTTATATATATATTCTCTCTCTACTATTTCCATTGGTCTTTTCGTAACTGTATATGCAATCTCTCCCCCCCCCCCCCACACACACACACACACCCCGACACGCCTCTTGTGGCATTAATACAAAAGTGTCCTTCATGTTTCGCGGGCTCAGGAGTCAAGTAGCTCAAACTTCGGGCCGGGCTTTTCATGTGCCTTTTTATATCATATCCGGTATGAAAATGGCAGAGTGTGTTCCCCTCCCCCTCCCATTGTTTCCAGAGGCCTACTTCCTTGTACAGAATCCCTCTAAAATCCTCGAAATAATTCCTGAGATTCCCAGAACACAATGAAGACATGTATATTGGGGGGGGGGGGGGTGCATCATGCCACATCGAGCTCCAAAAATAATGTGCAAGAATGCCCTCTGGTGTTTGCTATCGTGATCTCATTGGATGACAATGGAACTACCTTTGAAGGCTATATAAATGAAACATCCTAGTTACAAGTATTGATCTTTTTCAGTATGGTCCACGGAATACAACAGTGCACACCAATCGGCAATTAGGATTTTAGGCCTACTCCATTGTTCCTGCTGTTTTTATAATGTTGATACACTATAAAACAATAAATGACGAAATATGGCACGATGTCCAGTGACCTTTTAGGTGAACAATGCCGCCCTCCTACAGGACCAAGCTCAGACAATTCTCTGTTCATCATGCGCGCAAGCCAGCAACAGTTCATTTGGATCGATAGCGTAAAGATAAACAACGGTCGAAGTTCATGCTGTAATTCGGGATAGTCCTGTTACGTACATTAGCGTAATTATTCCGTCTTTTGTATTTTTTTATTTGACCTTCTGTGGTCTACGGTCTATTGTTCCTATCAGCTGGGAGGCTATTAACTTTGTTTTTTGAAGGAACCCGACGACTGTTTTGGGAGGTTTTTTTTACAACTCCCACGAAAACTGGTTCAAACCGAAATGAGGTTTTCTGCACAGCATTATGTGTTAATTTGGATGTAATTTCCAGCTACCGCCCTGCATTCTGTAGCAGACACTTCTTGTCTATTAATGTATTCTTTAAAGTGTTCTTTGTTTTTGTAAATTCTGTATTTTTTGTGAGTGAATAAAGTATTTGCTTTGAAAAGTAAAAGTAAATCAATCAATCAATCAATCAATCAATTCATCGATCAATCAGTCAACAATCAATCAATCAATCAATCAGTTAATCAATCAGTCAACCAACCAATCAATCAATCAATCAATCAATTAATAAAAATGCAACATCAACATTAGAAGTCAGTCAGCCAATGGCAATGGGGCGATGATGACCAGACATGTCTCGTGATTTTGTATAACTGCAAGTGCACAGAATTATACCATAGAGCAAGGCTCTATGATTATACTTAGTCTCATGATCACACGTCATGCTTTTACATTGTGCTTCCCACCCAGCAAACTTTCCCAACAAATATTTTGTATGTCTTTGAAGAGAAATAGAGTCAATTTATAGGCAAGAGGAAAGCTGTGTCAACAGACTTCGTTATTTTATATAAAAAATATTTAAAAAACACGTATTGTAACCTGAACCTTTAAAACAATACTACAACATATAAATTCTGTTGGACCCACTTCCGAAATGAATTGCTGACAAAATAACTTGTGCAATGCCAATAGTCATTTTATAAATATGAACTTCGTGTGTCAAAATATGTTTTACAAATATTGTTCTAAATCCAATCATTAGAGTAGGAGATGACAGGTGTTTTGAGACAGTGCTGCATGTCCCATGCTGAGATGGTACATGTATAGCAAAATGGGACAGCAAGCGTGACGTCAGTCGAACCTTGTTTGAACTTGTTGAAACGACCCCGTTTTTGTAAACGTCAAATTAAAGATCACTTACAGAAATGGGTTAGTGAGGCTGTAATCCACGGCTGTACACGTAAAGTCCATTTTGGAATTTATCAAACTTGATATAGTGTTTATCTTTGGTTGAAGTATACACATATATTTTTTATTTACCTATCTGTGAAATTAAATAGTTAATTAATTAATGGATTAATTGGTTTATTTATTTACTCAATCCTTTACAGTGTTCTGTGTCTATCTCTTTAATAGTCTAAGGTTTCATCAAGTGTTTTCATTATAACTAATTTGAAATGCCAAGTGCATTTTAATTATACATAGCTCAAGTGGGGGCACAGGGGGCGTTGCTTTTCAGTGGGGGCCAAGGGCCATGTTTTTTGTTTTGTTTTGTTGTTGTTGTTTTTTTCTTCTTCTTGAAATGGTGGTGGGCGTGACTTACTTATTTGTTTTCAGAAGGGGGCACTTATGGGGCGCATTCGTATTGTGTTCATGTAACAACCCGATCAACAATAGCCATTGGACAGAAACGAAAAGAAACTCACATATTCTGGGTCTAGTCCCATATATTTCATGCTTCTGAATGTAAATTTTAAACTAAACTTTGAAACTTGTATTTATTTGTTTTGTGTTTATTTGTTTATTTTTAATAACATAATCAACATAAATATATATTTGTATTTAGCCTATTTGTCAGTTCTCGGGGCGGGTCTAAGGAACACAATAATTGTTTTACTTTCGTTGCGCCAAGCCAATCTGAAAGTATTGTTGTGTGCTTTGTTTTTGTTTTAGATTTCTGAATAAACAATATCACATGTTAACTATACTAATATCTCGCATACCTTTACATAGTGAAAATTACGTCACAAAATGATTCAAGATTCAAGATGGCATATATTTATTTTAAAAAACCCAAGAGGCTTTTCTTTAGTAACTACATTGTATCATCATCATTTACAGAAGGAAGACGAAATCAGCTGAAGACCTTGAACAAACAGTTCATCCAATAACCAAATTGCGGCAATTCCGTTTTTTCTGTGTTCAGTTTTTTTATTTATTAATTTGTGTTTTATTATTATTTTTTTAAACGATTGAATGCACACCTGTTGCGATGCCGTGCCTGCACGTCTGTGACATTGTACTTTTACTATATAGCGTGTCCCGCGTGCTTTCAAAATGTGTTCTCATCGACACACCACAGCATGTGGGCTCCCTGCCAGACGGACGCGGCCTTGTTGCTACCTTGGCCCTCTCATGGTCTGCCGTAACCTATGAAAACAATAGTAATTGAGGCACATAACAAAACTCTCGGACACTAAGAGAGGATCACCTACTTGCAAACACATAATCCGTCCCCAAAACCCTCATTTCGTTTTGAACTTCGTTCTCAACTATTATCGACCTTAATTCATTTCCCCTTGAAAAGTACAAATTGTATTTTCTAATTATTTTGTTTGCAAACCAAGTTGGATGGTCCGCACGCATGCCATCCGGCACAAAGCTCGGCTATCGAACTGGGGCAAGCTCGGCAAATGTGTGCTTGAAATAAAAACGAAGGATGAAAGCCAACTCGCCCACTACGCTTTTTAGCATGCCAACGCACTCAGTTGTGTTGTAACACTATAAAAGTGCACACACACTTTCGCTGGGCCCCCACCTGTCCGGATGAGCGAAACAATTACACCCGACAACAATGACAAGACCTAATGTTTTCGATCTCCTTATTAAAGTGCAAGAGGGTCGAGGGTTCTGAGCGTGACCATGCCCCCTCCCTCCCCCCCCCCGTGGTTACGCCATTGGTATTTACTGTCCTTCACTGGAAGACTATGATGGACGGTCATCCGATCAATTAATCAATACAATGGATAACAAAATACATTTCTCCTTTGCTGTATTTAAAAAGTGACATTGTCGGAATTTCATTGCATGCAATATGCAGGGATGACACTTTTTGCATCCCCCCAAACAGACATCGGACGATTATGACAAAAAAGGGAGAAACAAGAAGAAGAGATAATGCCCACCACAAGTTAAACAATATGTTGGTGTCTTGTCCATATCATTTTCTCGTTACAATACAATGATTCGAAACTCTTACTACTCGAATTACGTCTTTGTGTATCAATTAATTGTGCGATAGAACTTCGACTAAAGTATTAATTTGTAGGCTACAGGGACAGGGTACAGAATTGTCTATATTTTTCAAATTAAGTACACTCATTCCAATCTTGTGCCAAGAAACAATAGCATTTTAGGAATTGTGGCAACTTATAGAGTAAGTTATAGAATTGTAAGCAAACAAATATCACAAAACTTTGAAAGCCAATAATTTGACATGGGTGATGTTGTTCTTGAGAGTGGGCTAATGCCACACTGTTTGCCAATAAAAAGCTTGAAAAGTTGCGAAAAATATTCTCACGTGAAAATAAGAATCACATTATTAGACCTACACTTGATTCTCAAACATCAAACACGGAAGGACGCTTGGATAAGCAACACATTTATAGCCGGTGACCAGACGTATACTTTATGGAAGTGATCACACAGAACAGCCGTTGTGTCACATGAGCTCTGCGGGGCGCATGGGGAGACCACACTCGAGCGATGTTGCTCCACTACTACCAGGCGTTTTGTTTTCAGTGCTTAGAGGACCGAGTTTTGTCCGGCAGCAGAGCGTCGTACTTGCGTTTCAACACGGAAAAATGAACATTTGGCTGGGGAAGGCCGATTGCTAGAACGGTTCAACCTCTGACAGAGGCCAGTACCGAAAAGGGTATATTATCCACACAACAAAGGCCTTCGGAATCACTTTCTATTGCTGCCATTGTGCATAGTTTATTCGTACCTATCACCATTATCATCATCATTTATAATGGAAGAGAAATCGGCCAACGGTTCTACTGGTCAGACAAACGCGGGTGGTCAACATGAACCATCGGACAATGAAGATGCTACATCTAACAAGGTAGGTCACACGAACGTATTCATTCAATATTTTTTTAATTTGGAGAAGGAATTTGACTGCTCTGTAGATGCGGTTTGCCGTTGAGAGGTTTGCACCTGGTTTTTTATATAATTTTTTTTCAGGGGGGTGGTAACCTTAGCCACGGAAGAGCATAGAAAAAAGGGAAGAAGCCTAGCATCAAATGGACAGTCGTAATGCGGTGCATGTCCGATAACCTTCCCCCGTAAATACACGAGTGTGTTCCGGGTCGAAGTCGACCTGCATGCATGGCGGCTTTGTGTTTAATGACTGCGGATATTAAGTGCGATGGCTGCTGAATGTATGATGAGGCATCGGTTAGGGTTTTGTCACCCCCAGTCCCGTGCGTTCATAATGATTGATAGTACGACCATGGGGGAAGAAAATTCTTCCTCCATGGTACGACTTAGTTACCGAGCTGGCCCCCTTAGCCTTGTGTTCAGTTTAATTCCAAGAATTTAAATTCCTTCGCATGCATGGCGTTGTTTGAGCAGACCATGGAGAGGTAGCAAGACCACGACATGGAGAGTAAACCGCTTCTTAGTTATGGCTGTAAACTATGTACAGTACATCAACTTGCATCTTGTTATCTATTGACAAAATGTTGTCAAACTCAATGTAAGCTGGGCACTTGAAAATGTATCGATAAATGGCGTACAGAGAACATGCACCCAGGTACTAGGTAGTTGCGGTAAACTCTCCATCCTCCCGACGGTCGGGAGGATGGAGAGGGGTTACGATTATCGCATTTGGCACCCAGGCCCCATTCCCCTGCAATTTTTATTTTATTTTAAATATGTCCGTTACCGGGGATGTCCACGAAACCTCTGTTATGTTTGGAATTAAATAATTGACATTATGCCCCCCTGCCAACAACAACAACAACTTTTTGAGTTTTGATTTATATTTTAACATGTATCGCAAGAAGATTTCCCACCACATTTCTTCATCACCCTGTCAGCTGACCAACAAGTGAAAACATCGATATTATTAGGTCCTTGTCATGTTTTGAGAAAGCATGCACAAAAAACATTCGAGATTAGGGAACAATTTCGTCCAGTAATTTTGCCTATAGCAAAATATTTAAACTAAGCTTGTTTTGTGCACTCTGAATGCATATTCAGTATAAGCAGATGATGAATTTGGAGTTACAACTGATACATTTTGCGTAGCAATTTGCTCTGCTATGATACAAGGGGAAATCGTTCACTGAAGACATGTTTTGCAAGTTTGATGCAAACTCGTCGATCCCATATCTATAGCCACAACGTGTGTGCATTTATATTGCGTCAATGTGACCACGATCGTGTCAAATTATTGTCCGCCTCTTGGTAGCCAAAGGAACGTTATTGGACGAATCTTCACTTTAATTTATGTCGAGGAAGACAACTTATTATTTATGGTGCATCAAAACGAAAAATATACAGGACTATATCTTTTTAAATTAACTTGTCTGTTTTTCATTGTAACTGTAAGATATAATCAAGATGTAATCCATAATGATAAAGTCGTTTGTAACTCGGTATCTCTTTATACTGTGTCCATCAAACGATGAAAACAATGAACGCCACAGATGGTCTGATTTGTTAGTCTAACCAGCTGGTAAAGATTCCGGTCTGCGCCAGAACCGTTCACGTGAAATAATGTAAGGGATTTCGCCACTAAATACCTTGGGATTTATTAGCTCTAAACTTGGGATTTGGCCAGGTTAGTTTTTCAATTTTCTTCCTACATGGGAAAAAACCCACGCGGATCACCCACCCGCCCACTATTTTTGTTGTCTTTGGTATAGTTCAAATATGGCTAGTGATAAGAACTTAAGTCCGTTTATCAGATTGGTATCACACCATCATCATTTACATGCAATGCTAGCTAACAACAACACCAGCTTCGTGAAAGGACTTGGTATAAGGCCTATGCAAAAAGGTCAAAGCTTCCTGACTTGCTATTTTGTAAGACCATGGAGGTAGAAATAATTTCTCCCTCCATGTTAGACAACAAAACATTGAAATAAGTTGCAAATTACACAATTTAGTATCTATGACAAAATGTACACTTCTTCGGCTAAAAAGCGGAGGAAGTACGGCGGGTAAGGGACTTGGTTGTGCCAATAAGAACTTTTATAAAGGTTTCTTTATTTACTGAAATGTGCAAGGAGGACTTTCCAAATTGTCTGACAAGTAGCGCTAAATTTGTAACATAATTGAACCCTGTTACTGAGCATGCGGTGCCGTGCTCCAGAAATTAAATCATGCAAAAAGCTACGTCGATGCACCGGCCTGAGGCGTGCCAGCGAGGCTCCTTTTGGCCGGAGCCGAGATTTTTCAAATTGAGTTGAATGTTATACAGGCATTTTATTCAAGCGGTCTATACATTTAAAAATTGAATGTCTAAACGTGAGTTCTGAATAAAAGCCAATGTTGCAATCATGTCTTCTTTTTTTTATAGGTATTGATGAACAGTCAAGTCAGTTAAAAATACTTCCACCATAATACCACTCTGCTAAAAAGTATTGTGTATTGCCATTGTTTGAATAGTCGGATAAGGTAAAGGTCAAGTTTAGTTTTGACCGATGTGAAACCATTGTATTCTTATGCAGACAATTAAATGGGTTTCTGATTGGGATTGAAGTCAACAAGTTGGCGAAGGGCGTACTTCAACTATGGAGCAATAAACTATCCAGAGTGAGCAAGTGTTATTAATTAAAAAAGGAAGGGAGTTTTCCTACTCCTATACGGGTGGATATAGGTCATTGTCGCCGTTACCTTTTTTTCTGAGGAGAGTTTATACAGAACAGGCTAGTTTCCTTCATGATAGGCTCCAAGTAAAAGTCAGTGCGGAAAGAGCCATACGGGTTTTGAACCACTTATCACAAATATGGAAGCCTACGCAAAAACAGCTGATAACTGCCAAAAGTCAAGTTCTAAGCACGTCTCTCCCTGTGGTGGAACGATCGGCTTATTATGTGTTGCATGTCTGTGTAATAATGTTTCAAGCTTCCTTTTCACCTTCGCTCAAGACTGACAAAGCTATGTCGGGTATCAACGTGCAAACAAAAGTACGTGATTGAAGCAAGATCATAAAAAAATGCAATTAACGAGCACTTAATAATAAAACCTTTATCGGCACAGGCAAAGTCATTTTGAGGCTGTGTCGAGTGTGTTTTGATTGTTGTTCAACTCTTTATAAACCCTAAAGATGTGTAGTGAGAGTTTGTCATCGAGTCGGAGTTAGTGAGTATATTGTCATGAAAAATAATGAATTGATGCCCCAAAACGATGAAAGTTATGCCACTTAATGGGAGAAATAATTATTATGAGGAAAACTGTTTCTATATTGAAATTTTCCGACTCGCGTTTCGGAACGAAAACGGCAAAATCGTTTTCTTTCTTTCCTTTCTTTTTCGCCAACGCTTGGTTTGACCTTTATACCGCAGACTTTATCCTGATGATATTAAGCTTGCACCATCTTTGACATCACCAAAACAAGAATTATAGGATTTTGCGATTCATTGAAACAAATGTCAAGAGGTTCCCATGAAGTGCTCGCAGGTCACCTTCGCTTACTCACACCGGCATCACCAACGGACTGTTGGGTCACCTTGGTAGCTCAACTGTTTCCGGAAATTTAGTCACACTCTCAGCACATCAAGTTCCTGTAGTTTGTTTTATATTAGACAGGAAATTACACATGGGTCTATACTATTCGGTTTGCCGCTATAATTGCCCAAGTCCGAGACTGTAGGACATTCATTTTTGAGACTATAGTGTCACACTTGCGTTGATACAGAACGGATCTGGTCTCTTTCCCGACGCGACCATTGACACACGCGCTTATGAAATTTCAGTACAAATTTGGAAGCCAGAAAGACTCTGGAATCGGCATGGGTATTACTTTGTTCTTCGCTCTGCGTTGGCCCACATTTGCAAAAATTGGTTTAACAAAATCCAATAGAAGCACCAGTGGTAGTTTGAATGAAATGGATCGCTGGACGAAAGTCTGTGTATGTGTAATATGTTTTGAACTTCACACGTGTTTTTCCCGCGCTTTAAATTGGCGTTATAGGCTTCCATGCGGTAGACAGTTGACACTTGAACTTGCGATGCTAAATTTTGTTTACATAGGCGTAGGCCCTACTACTTTTATTTTTAGTAGTCATGTATTCGACAGGGTTATGTAGGCTGGCTTCCTTTTTATCACAAAGGAAGAAGCTGTTGAAAGTTTTGACAAGCAGCACATTCCAGTTTGTATCCGTCACGTTGTTAGCTGTTACCAATTGTTGTAATTTTTTGTTTAGGTAGGCTTATACATGAAACCAAGGAGGAAGAACCACCACACAAGTGTTTCAGCATGTAAGTGGACTCGCATGCTTGTAATAAAAATAAGTTGAGTTTTAACTTATTCATTTGGGGGTTTAAAACATTTGTTTTCATGAAATCACCGTCATGATTTCCCTCCAAAATTTACAGAAAAGTTACGTAATTTTCACCGTCCATGAATTTAAATTTGAGGGTAATTTAAGATAATAATAATAAGCAAATCAACTTAAGTTGTTTTCAGTATACTGTACAAGTAAGTCGCTGTCCATTCAATGTTGAAACTAAGTTGAAACACTTTTGGGTGAACAACCATTGGGAAAACTGCTAACGTGCACAATGCGACTCAGTTCACAAAGTTCGTCTTTTATTAATTGCTCACATCGGGTACAAACGCCCTCACTCGTTCAACTAAAGATAATGTTTTTCACATCGTCTTGTACCCTAATTTTCAAAACGAAGCATAATGCAGTAAACCTATGCGGATGCTGACTATTCTGGTTACACGTTGTTTACAAAACAAACAGCTGGACGAATTATTTCCGTGCGGAATGCCTTTTCAAGATGACATTTCACTTGCTTCGAAATACAGACGTTTTTTTTTAAACGTAGACGTATATGTGGTTGGACCTTGTTAATCCTTCCCGGTGCCCCAAGTGCAGTGGATGTCATGGACTCCTTCGATACGTGGAATAATACTTTGCACTGTCTAGCTTGTCTTTGTTTGTGTCTATTTTAATTTAAACAGTTAAATAAGTATGCCAGTGTCAGTCAGTTGAGTCAGTGTTTAGTGGGGGTTAACGGCACTGCCGGCTAAAGATCTTGACAGCTTTTAGACAGTGGAGAAATTTCACATTTTTACTTGAGCCCCCCCACCTGTATTCTTCTGGATTCTTTGTAAATATTAAGATTACCCCACAACAAACGAGTTTCTTCTCTGAAAATCCAACTTTCTAGCTTTCTAGTCCCCTCCCCCCAATAAAAATTGACATCTCATTGTTTGTGGATAAAGTTTGTCATTGACGATTTATCGGTTCTGTCGATCATGTTGAGGGAGGAACACAATTCAGAGATAGGATTGGAAGAACTATCTGATTCCGATGAAATAGATTTTGGACAAGATGATAACGAATTACTTGTAAGTTGATAACTTTAATACTAATAGATTTTTGTGAACATAGATAAGTTTGTGTTAAACTAGACCCAGTAACTTGGGTGCTGTACTCTGGTTTTTTTTATAGATTGGTCGTACTCTATATTTATTGAGACCGAAGATGTCAAAATTTTGAAGAAAGGAGTACAGCGCCACAGTTACTGGGTCTAGTGTTAAACATAATTCATTGGAGGGAGTTTAGTTCGGTCAAAGCCTTGTTTAATTAAAGATGCTAGGTTTGGTTTTTGGCTAATTTAACCCGAAAATTTAGATCTATACTTAAAATACATGTATGCAGCTATTTGTATAGATTCAAGAAAATTATACGCTTCATTTAAGATGAGAAAAAAATCCGCCAATGACTAGTGGTATTGACTTTTTTGTAACGCACTAATATAAATTATTGTCGGGATGCAGATTCCGGAAATTATCTCACATCCATCAGCCATGTACCAACAAACTTTCAAGTTGCATGTATCTACAAAATAGTGGTTGATTGGTATTACACAATTTAAACACCTCTGCATTTTCAAGTAGTGCAGACAAGCCTGTCCAGGCATCTAACCCTGGAAAGTGCAACAAAATCCGAAGCATAAGTATAAAGCCTACGATTTGTAACAAAATCCAAAGGCAATACAAATGTAGCTTTTGTCATGATAACAATTTGCTGTTGTCCTTGCCTGATCAAATTGCGCTCCTAAACGGATTTTCATAAGTTAAAGTTTGGTAAGTCTGATTTGGTTCATATCAGGTTCCATAAATAACAGAAGGACAGTGTATTCAGTGACCTGACACACAAAGCGGATGTTGAATCTAGCAAGGGGTGGCTTCACAGTTCACGCCCCCTGTCTCTGTCTCTACCACTCTGAGAGTTGGCCACTTGCCCTTTCTCTGCTGCTAAACCAACACAACCTTGGGCAACATGTGGTTTAACTGATACTAATAAGACTGTGCCTCAAATTGGTCTCATGGTGGAGCTACAAGCATTTGGAGATTTTAATTCCTCGGAAACTCTGGGTTAGCCCTTAACTTTTCCAATGACTAGCCGGCAGGATGACCAGTTAGCTCTTGTCATTTTATTTGTCCGGAGCATTTTCACTGGTCTATGATATCTGTCAGCATTGCCAACAGCATGGGACTTGTAATTTATACCATGGAGGGAAGAAACTTGAACTAATAAATAGTAATAAGCGGATGAAGTGGTTTACACAATTACAGGGATGGATGGAAGACAGCAGTAAACTAGGCCAGCCTTGACTAGTTGGACAGAAATTTGACTGGTCATCAGAACTGGCATTTGGCCACTGTGGACCACTGTAAAGGGAAATCACTGACTTACCATAGAAATCCATTTCTTTGCCTTTATTCCCACTGGAACACCCACTATAAGTTTGTACAGATGTTTAGATCTAGTTAATATGGTTTGTTTATATGAGTGATAAAACAACAAAAAGGAAGACTCTATCCAAATTTGTTTACCTTTGGAAAAATCTGAAAAATTATTATTAATAAGGCCTGTAAAGTAATTTTATTAGAGCCTATACACCATGTGTACACGTTGTTCAGTCCTTGTACTGGATAAATTTTCCAACTTTTTTCCAAATATCTTGCCTGATTTCAGTAAACCAGCAGCCATGCTTTTTAGGGATGCAAATTGTCTGATTGAGACTTAAAACTGTATTTTTGGAAGAGCAAATACATTCCCATCCACCATCCTCTAGTTTTCAATAAACACACCGAACAAAAGAACATCTGAACAAATCATCAAATATAAAGTGATTATGTTATGGGGAATACTAAAAATGTTTTTGCTTTATCTATGTTTGTCTTCATTGCTCACCTTTTTTAATGCTTGTATGAAATCATTGTTATTTATTTATTTATTTATTTATTTACTTATTTTTGCAGTTGGGTAATTCGGATGATGGCAGTACAGTCAAATTGCAGCGACAGATAACCTTGCTGAGTGGAGTCGCCATCAATGTTGGCACCATCATCGGCTCGGGGATTTTTGTATCCCCTAAAGGTTCGTCAAGAAATTACAAAATACCAACTCTTCACAACCGTACCACTCTTCAAAACACTACCAAGTTGTACACTTTTTCATTAAGTAATAAAACCAATCTGAAGCCAAATGCAATGAAAATCAACTTGTGAATGACAAAAACCATTACATATTAGTAGCGAATGTGAACAATAGCCCAACTGACATTAATGAGGTCAATGAATAGAAATGAAAATTAGAATCGGACTGAAGGCTCTTAAAAAAGAGCTCTGGTCGGCTAATCAAATGGTTCACCGCAGCTCAAAGTTGCTAGAAAAGTATAACAGAAAACAAAGATATAATAATAGTATCTAGGAAATACTCTGCTGATTTATGTTAGAAGAAGGTGTTTGTTCACACAGCATTTGAAGAGCTGAATCCCTTGCTCAGTCAAGTTACCGACAACAGAGACTGCAAGACTGTCCCACAGGGGGACGGCAGTGTGAATGAACAAAAGGAGTTGTTTAGAAAATGAATTTCTAAATCTGAATCTGAATGATATAGCTGGCAAAGCATCCTAAGGGAAACATCACACCAACTTTTGTAAAGAAAACAATGAAGACATTTCAGTTTTAGACGTGGGAGGAAAACCTCTATAGGGAAAACCCACGCAGTCAGATAGGGACTGAAAACCAAATCCACATGCAAGGCTCCAGTCCGGGTATCAAACCGGGGTCCACAGAGGTGAAAAGCAGGGACAGAAACCATTAAGCCAACCTGACTGCCTCTTAGTTTGTCCAACATCAGCTGGTATACTATTTAGTTGAATTACAGTGAATGTGTGACCAATGTGGTTTTCTTGAGTAATGTTAATTTATTCTCCTCGTTTTGTCCTCGTTTTAAAGGTGTCCTGCTGGGTGTTAGCTCTGTGGGAATGACCCTGATAGTATGGGTACTAGCAGGTATCATTTCTCTCCTGGGTGCCCTCTGCTTTGCCGAACTGGGCACCATGTTCCCCTCGTCTGGGGGATTCTATTTCTACCTCAGAGAGATCTACGGTGAATTTGCGGCGTTCTTGTTTCTGTGGGTGTCGCTCATTATGCAGGTGCCAGCCTCCTGTGCTGTGGTGGCGATCACATTCGGACGGTACGCCGTGCAGCCGTTTTTCCCGTCAGCGGACTGCGAACCGCCAATGTTTGCCATACAGCTGCTCGCCCTGAACTCAGTCTGTGAGTATTGCACTGTGAATGTAAGGGGTAGAAGGAGAGGTAGTGTAGCCGTAGACAGAGGTCCCCTTACCAAGGATGCCTTGGTAGTTTAAAGGCCTGAGGAAACCTGTAAACAATGACACAATGATGCTTGTGGGCAGGGTTTGTCCATAACCTTTTCAGTGACTCGCCAGCGAGATAAGTTCGGCTGTCATTTCATAAGTCCACCAGCTTTTTCACTGGTTGAAACATGTATCCCTTTCAAAACAACTTAATTGATAAAGCAATTGTACTTTGAAGAAGTATGAACGATCAGTGAATGACATCAGCAATGAGAAGCAATAAACTGGCTAGCCAAATCACTTGTGGGGAGTTGTGACTGGTCCTCGGGTGCTCTAGCTAGCATTTGACCAGTGGACCACTATTTAAGGGAGAGTATTAAACTTGCTCTGAACCAAACCGGAAGCAATAATCGTTTTTGCATTCTGTTCTGCATACTCTCCCTGTACAGGGGGCCTTCGAGAGCCAAGCAATGCGTGTTAAAATACCTTGTTTTAAGGACACACGGCATCACAATCCCAGCATATAGACCCAAGTTACAGATGGCTCATAGAAGGTGTTTTATTTGAAATGAGTTAATGAGCTTAACATTTTCCTCCCTTGTACTAACACTTTTGGACTTTATGCCAATTTTACTGGAGCAGGTCACATATCGGGATTTAAATCCTAAATTGGACATTCTGGTTTCCATGTAGTGTTGTGCGGGTTCTTCAACATCTTCAGTGTACGCTTGACGACTGCCGTGCAAAACGTCTTCACAGTGTTCAAGATGTTGGCACTCACGATCATCATTGTCATGGGTGCAGTGCAGATATTCAGAGGTAAAAATAAGGATCAAAATGTTCATTCAGTCGGGTAACTAGACGGAAATCTTCTCTGAATTGCAAAGAATGTGATTTACATTGCTGGTCTGGAGTTTCATGTTCGAGAGGGCATATTTCCACTTTGCAAAGGGCACTTCCATTGGGAAAGTTTTGAAGGGGCACCAAGGCCAAGACCAAGACCGGGGGCAAGGGTTTAATAGTAGGCTTGCATTGAATAACACTTCAGCTGCTAACCCTGGTTTGCTATTTTAAAAAAATCTAACTTACTTCTGCAGGTGAAACGGCCAGTTTTGAGAAATCATTTGAAGGGACAACGTACGCTGGCCTTGGAAATGCCTTATACTCTGGTCTTTTTTCATATGCAGGCTGGTAAGTAAGGTTTTCCTAAATTAAAGTTGTGTCTACTGAGATTTTAATCACCTAAGACACTTAATGTTTCTCAGCCAACACCTTCCTTGACAACTCCTTTTTTGTGCATGGATAGACGCGGCGTGAGATATGAACTTTATTTCTTATTTTTTAGTTTGACATTCTCCTGAAATTAGCACTGATCAGGTTTTGCCCTTTACTAGTCAGCCGGACCAGTTACCTTGCTATGTCACTAGTCCCCCAGCTTTTCACTAGTCCAAACTTCATAATGCATAGGGATGCTTTTCAAAATTAAACTAGCCAGTTGGACAACTAGGAGAGAATTTTGACTGGTGCTCAACTGTTTTAACTGGCGTTTGTCCAGCAGACCACAGTTAAAAGGTAGAATGCTGTCGATACTTTTTCTTCCATTGGTTTGAGGAATTGTCATTAATTAATTTGTGTTATTTCTTATTATTTTCCATGATGCAGGTACAACTTGAACAATGTTGTTGAGGAGCTGAAGAATCCTTATAAGTAAGTGATTTGGTCGCGCATCTCCCTTACGCATCAACCTACAGACCAGGAATTGTATCTTTGAGAAGACAAGGGCATTTTTATTTGGAAAAGGACACTTCCATTGGAAAAGCTTGACCCATTTTACAATGTGCAGTGCACTTACATTGTGGCGTGTTGGGGCTGAGCGGATAAGAGCACTGGACTCAAGCTCTGGTGTTTCTGATCAGCAGAGTGTGGGTTCCGGTCAAGGTTTTGACACTTGTGTCCTTAAGCAAGACATTGAGCCATTACTGCTGCATCCTTCGGATTGGATGTAAAGCCGTAGGTACCGTGTGTTGTTTTAAAAACTATCAAGTACGTAAAAGACCCCAGCCCACACTTATCGCTAAGAGAAGGGGTTTGCCCCGGTGTTCCTGGTCTGATTGGCTGCATATTGTGCTTCAGCACAACCATTACATGGTGCTATGTAAAGGAACAGATCTCATACTTTAACACGTAGCTCCGCATACCTTGTAGGAAAAACACCGAGCGCTTTGAGACGCCCATTGGGTGCGATAAAGCGCTATATAAGAACTCGGGAATCAAAACGTACGCAAAGAAATTGACTTCCAAGGCGGTGGACATGGTAGATGCGCATTGTGTGGAGGTGCACTTCAGGTCATGCAAGGGGTCAATATGGGAACTGTTTGTTGACGCTGTGAAATTCCAGTCTAGTGCTCTTTTTCTCATAAATTGGAAAGCACTGGAAAAACTCTGAGTCATTTTTATTAACGCATGAAGTATCATCATTCGCCTCACCCGGCTTTGTCCTTCCACTTTGGGATATTAGCCCAACATAAGTGGCAGAAACACAATTTCCTTTGCACCTTTGAATTTTATTCAACCTTTTTTCGTTCTCGTTTGAATTTATTTGCAGAAATCTACCCCGTGCTATTTATATTACCATGACGATAGTGACAATTTTTTATGTTTTTGCCAATGTTGCCTACTTCACTGCAATGACACCCCAAGAGTTACTTGCATCCGATGCCGTCGCTGTGGTAAGACATTGTATTTAGTGATTAGATTAGATAGTGATTATTTTTTTTTTACTATTATGTTTTGACCAAGTGGAGATCTTTCTTTTTATAATGGAATCTGTGAAAGTTTATGGTAAAGGTGGTCAACATCGCTACAAAATTTTAAAATGATTAGAAATACAGACCACAAGTTGGAAGAGTCCCCTGTGTATTTACTCGTGTTCTGAACAGCTGCTGAAGAAATTGCCAGCACACCGTCAGTGTTAAAGATCATTACTCGAGATTGTGGAAATAAATGAAAGATCTCTACTGAAGGGCTATGTTGTCTAAACATTTTTCTCTTAGAATTGTTTATTGTTACAAACTAACCCAAATTTTTGGTGACTGAGAAAGATAGTAAAGATGTTTTGGTTAACCTTTGTAAACCACAACTAGCTTGATATTTGGCAAGATGAGGGATTGGGTAGTTAATAGTCATTAATGTAAGCCAAATTTTGTTTTCAAGTCAGGGCAGCATTGGGGAGAGATGGGGGATCATTTCACGGTCTTCCAAAAGAATGTCAAAAAGAATCATGATTTTAGCTAGTTAACAGTTTAAACTGACAATACCAAAATGACTTTAAAATTGATAATATTTCAAAGAGGTAGAGTAAAAGACCTGAACTAGTACCTCAAATAGTATGTTAGATTGTTATAACTCTAAAAGCTGCAAAAAATTCAGTTTATATTTTTAATTTTTTAATTTTACTCTTTTGAAATGGGGGGGGGG
>JAAFGO010001838.1:684318-696454 GCA_010994315.2 Pisaster ochraceus | reverse complement strand
ATAGTTTGCAGAATTGTTACCACCCTCTGTTATTTTATGGCTGTATTAGACATATGGCCTTAAGCTCCTTGGATTTCTAGCTTGGATAATGCCGCTTTCTGTTGCCATGTCAACCTTTGGATCCAATAATGGGAACTTCCTTGCGTTTTCAAGGTATAAAGAATACTTCCAGCATGCGGTTTAAACTCCCAACATGTAACAACATTTTTGACCTCCCAACTCCCTAATGTATACAATCAACAATGCCACATACTGGGTTGTTAATTATGCAAAGAAATTCATGCCTGAGCTCATTTGTATGTTAGCATTAATTTAACTACATACATACTCGTTTGCTTCATCACTCTCGGAAGGAAAGTCCATCATTCAAACATTAACTCTACGAACAATCAGCGAACAATCACGAAACAATCAGCAAAAAAATCCATCTTAATGTTTTGAGTTGACCGATCGCGTACAGTGTAGGTCAGGGTTAGTGCACAGTTTTGAAGAGGTCTAGGGCCAGACGTTCTTAAGGGCTAACTTTCTTCTGTTATTTTGGGGCCACGTCGTTAGCGATTCGGACAAAAACTCTTGGGAGTTGTTGCTTGGATAATGCCGCTGTCTGTTGCCATGTCAACCTTGGGATCTAATAATGGAAGTTTCCTTGCCTTCTCAAGGTACATGTACACCAAACATGAAATATTAAAAATCAATTTACGCTTCTCTCAGACATCTTAAATATGTATGCAATCATATTTTCATTTTAATTTATACATTGAAGGGTATATACTTATGGTAAGATGATTGGGGTTTCTTTTTTTGAAGAAACATTAAAACGGCGGGTTTTTTTTCTCAAAAGTAGGGCAGAAAAACATTATAAAAATGTCAGTGCTCTGTGAAAAAAAACCAGTCAATCAGACTATGGGGGAAGGAAAAAACCTTCAGTTTGTATTACAAGTACCTATTTGCTCCTGACATCTATTGCATGGATGGGTTTGGCGGGGGCATCTCGGTCTGATATCAGGAAGTAAAGTTTGTTGTTCATAAAAAAACTTTAAAAACTAAACAAACAATGTTATCTTGTCCCATTGTACCTGTACAAATGTCAATGCTGACAAACACTTTACAGGGTTTTAATATTTTTTTGATCAATTTTTTAGTCATTTTACCAAAGGTATACTCCTTGCTTTTATCATGAATTTTAAAATATCAATTCAGCCATGACATTTGCAATTTTCTATAGCTTGTTTTCTTTTTCTCCTTTTAAATTTGCTTCTAATCATATTTGTTTAACTGCTTTTCACCTTATTTGCATTCCAGCACAGCTTTGGAAACACGGCCAAAGATATTTATACCTTTTTGGTCGGTGGAGTTTTTCAAGACTACCTCCTCATTAGATGAGAAACTGTCCTGAATGCTGACACTCCTTTTAACTGATCAGTTGATATCATTCCAACGGGTTTTGTATGAACAAGGCAACGTTTTACTTTCAATTTCCTTCAAGGGTTCTAGACCAAGTCCTTAAATTTCAAGACTTTACGATTAAAGGATAGGCCCTTATAAAAGATATGAAAATATTGAAAGCACATCTCTTATTGTGCATCGTTTTGTCAATCACTTATTAACTATGAGCACTACAAAAATCTGCAATAAGCAATAAATAAACTTGCTGTCCCTCAGTTCGAAGTTTCTTCATCGAGTAGCTACGGGTTAGTGCACAAATAGAAAAAAAGAAGCTATTTGGCCAGATGCTCCAAGTTGCTGATTTCCTGTATTATTTTTGTGCGAAATTCAGTCAGAGACTACTAGGAGTTGTTGCTTGGATAGTGCCGCTGTCTGTTGCCATGTCAACCTTGGGATCTATCATCTAATATTGGGGGTTTTCTGTCTTTCTCAATCTATACATGTACACACACTAAGAAGTTTGATGTCAACTCATGAGATTCTCTCGAACATCTTAAAATAAGTTTTTTAATCATATTTATTTTAATTTAAAACTTTAAAAGTGTGTACTTTTGGTAGGAGGATTGAAACTTGTTTAGTGATTTTTATTTTTCTCCAAAACAACATATCTTGGCCAGGACTGTCTAAAAAAAAAAAAAAATTGTCGGTATTGTATGACAAATATTTTATAACTTTTTGCAGTTTTGTTTTGAAAACCTTCTTCACAAATATTTTGTAGCATTTTTATATTTTTGATTCATTTACCCGAGGTGTACACTTGGTTTTATCATGAATTTTACAATATCAATGCAGCCATTACATTTGCAATTTTCTGCATTTACAATTACAAGTTTCAAAATTGCTTCTTATCATATATTGCTCTTGACATCCAGCACACGTATTGCAACGCAAGACTACCATTTTGTTAGACAACAAACATCTCTCTTTCCTCCATTTCAACTTGCTTTCCTTTTTTAACCATTTTATAAAGTCAAGGCTTAGCTACAAGTGTCAAATTTGCTTTTAACGGTTGCGGGCCGTGACCTTGGGTACTCTGGCAATAGCACTCCACATTAATGAGGCCACTTTTGCTCAAAATACCTGGCTGTCGGACAAACATTCTAACACTTCCGCGATCACCGCATCATCGGCGCGCAAAATTGCTCTAGTTGTAAACAAATAGTCAGTACATGCGAGTAAACATAAAAAATAAAGATTTTTATATTTTAAATATGAATACATGCAGTTGGTTTTCAGTCGACTTAAAAAATGGACAACTGACTTAATAGACGTGAAGGCATTGGAGAGTGACTTTGAATTTACTGTTTACGTTCAGACTGCATTCAAATAAAGTCTGAAAGTTGAATGATATTGACTGATCAGTCACTGGGAGGGCTAGGGCTTTATAACCAGGATTATTAGTCATTTGTATATTGACCTGCCAGATATTGGACTTCATGCTTTTGTGTCCATTATGCAATCTGCTTGCTTAAATGTTTTGTTTTCATTTAAACGTCAAGCCTTAACCTGTTGAACATTCAGAGTAAGTTGCATTGCCAAAGCAACAATCCAATGAAATCCCTCCCCCTTCCCTCCATGACGGAACCAGGTAAGATTTTAGCACTATTTCCATCATCAGAACGAACTGAAACTTTTGCTGATGTTTGGCTGTTTTATTCAGACATTTGGTATCAAGGTCCTGGGGGTGTTTGCATGGTGTATGCCAGTGTTCGTTGCGATGTCGACATTTGGCTCAAATAACGGAAGCCTCCTGGGCTTATCTAGGTAATTGTTGACACACATGGACTATTACACACACACAGGTTGCTTTTCAAAATGAATCATTGATTACAGTCAAGGCCAAATTATGCATAACTTGTAACAGACAGTTGACGATAGCATCAGTTTGACAAGTATTATGTCCAACTCATAACATTCTTAAACCAATGGTAACAGATTATCCGAGATCGTTGAATTCACTGTTGGTACAGTACATTGCAATCGGCTTGTATTAGACATACACTGTGTCCAAAGTAAAAATGCCCAAAAGTGTTTTGGGTTATTCTGAATTGATCTTCAAAAAGAAAATATTTGAAGTCTAAAAATAATGAGCAATAGAGATAATCATTTGTCATTGCAGAAGTGAAACTCTGATTAAATTAAATACCTACATCAAGCAGTTTCCATTCCACCAATGAAACAAAATGACGAGCCTTTCTTTGCATTTCATACTAGAGAAGACTTGGGGGGGGGGGATACTGTCATGTGATTAATTTATGCAAAATGAATTTGGCCTGCCATGTGTGAGTGTGTAATAGTCTATTCTATAATTGTAAGCAGAGAGAGCAAATAGCTTTGAAATGACAATAAGCACAGTAAAGGAGACCACTTTGTATCTGCAACGTCAGTAGTTTTTCCAATTGTATATTTGTGTAACTACCAACATGAATGGACAACATGAATGGACATGCAAGCTGAGGCCTACACTGAAAATAGTTTGAGTTGATTCATTTGATTTGTTTTAAAAGTAATTTGTTTGAAAATCCCCCTCAAATTTCCATCATGGACCGACAAATTTACATAATTTTTCTGTCCATTATTTAAATTGAAGAGTACTTAACAAAAAAGAATAATAGTAGTAATTAAGTCAAATATTTTCAGTATCGGCCTGCATGTCCATCCAAATGTCGGAGCACTGTTTGGGTGGTTTCAGGTACTAAACAAATTGCAACCCCTGGAAAAACTGTGAACATGACAGATGCAAACTGGTCCGCCTTAATGTGTTGCATGTCTTATAACTGTTGGTTGTAGAAATACAATGATAGAATGAATGCAAGCATTGTGATTGGGAAAAATTCAAAACAAACATTTTAAGGATTCTTTTTACTACTTCACTTCTCATTCAATGTTTTTTTTTTACCGTGACTCTGTGTGGAAGACGACAATACTTAAATATGAAACACAAATTAACCTCAGAGTTCTGGCAATTTAATTTTAGATTTTTTTTCTTTTTTGTCCTACTCATTCAGTTCATTTGTTATCATATTCAAGTCCAGTTTCAGAGCATCTCATTTTCAGCAACAGGACCATGCTTTACAAGTTTTACTTATTTTTTCCCTTTCCAATTTTTCATTCATACCTTGCACTCCAAACACAACGCTACTGATGGGTACATGTTACCGAATACATGATTTAATGTTACTTAGGAAACTTACTGCTCAATCACTACTGAAACTATTAGTAAAGGGTAAAACAAAGGCAAAAAAAGTAGATTCAGGAAAGTGTGTTAACATTGTAATCTGTTATCATATCTGTTGGTTTTAATGGCAGTGCACGAACAATGCTTTGAATCACAGCAAAAGTTGACTTCTCTTATCAGGATTACCTGTGGGTTTGGAATTGATGGTCCAGTTTAAAAAAAAAGGGAAACCCTAAACTTGAGATTGAAAGCAAAACATTGACTTCGTAAATTAAATTTCTCCAAAAATGAGATCCTCAGTTTCTGTCTTTATTGTGTACATGGCGTTAGTCCATGCTTTCAACTTTGAAGGTTAGCAGTATCCACACTTGACTTTGCAGGGTTGGAACCATTGACCTTCCTACATATTACTTCTTGTTTAACCCAATTTCATGGCACTGTCAACCATGGTTTTCTGCACTTAAATGCACCATTTTCAAGCCGTGGTTTAAAAAAAATCCACATCTTAACCAGCAATCCTTAGTTACAAAACTACTTGTGCATCCAATTATTACATTATTTTATGGAGGGACACTTGCCAATTTATTCAATACAATTTTTCTGGAAGCATAAGCTGCAGGGGTTTGGGGTGGGGTGCTGACAGTAAACGAAGGTATGGCATTGGGCTGTAGAATGTAAGAGGTGGTGGGCTGGAATACATAATTTAGAGTCCCAGAAAGGATTTATTTGGCAGAATTCAAAATGCCATGATTACACCTTGCTATGGGCATTGATACAAAATTAGAAGTTGAGGATTTGAATAGTGGAATGGAGTTTTGATAATTGAGTTTCTCTGTGCAGAATGTTCTTTGTTGGGGCCAGAGACAGACAGCTGCCTAACGTTCTTGCGATGATTGATATCAAGAGGAAGACGCCCATGCCTTCTCTTGTGGTCGTGGTATGTGAACAAATTACTTTATCCTAAACTTTTCATACCAATCAGAATTCTTCTGTAAATTGTTCATCACTCATCGACATTTCTGTAGATTGTTTATTAATCGACACAAATTCTGTAGATTTTTCATAACTCAACAACAATTTGTGTAGATTGTTCATCACTCATCAACATCTACGTAGATTGTTTATTACTGGACACCAATTCTGTAGATTGGCCATTATTCAACATTCTATTCTACCATGAAGACACTGTGAATTGGTCTCATTGCTTTGAATACATGCAAGACTTGCATGATCCCAAACTCATAGAATTTTCTGCTGAAGCAAAAATAAGCAGGATACCTGTCCCCAATGGTACATGCAACATGGTTTTTTGGCTGGTGACCTTATTCTGGCAAGCATGTTTTTATTTCGCTTAGCTACTTCTTGCTTTTCAGCAGCTTTATGAAATTTGGCACTGGTTGAAACTCAACCTCTCGGTATGGTTAAACACTTCCATTCCGACACCCCTGGGAAGTTTTTCTAAACCTAACATTAACCCAACCCTAACCCTAACCCTAACCCTAGCATGTAAATCACAGGGAGGTTTTCAGTACATAAGGGTGTCGGAATATAGAGCAGTCACCCTTAGTGTAAGTTTTCATCAGGAACTATCCCGATTCTTCAATGATCTTCAACTTTTGAATAACTTTGTTATCTCTCTAATTCCCCAGACATTCCTCACATGTGTGTACGTGTTTGCCAAGGATGTGTACACACTCATCAACTATTTCAACTTCGTCCTTTGGACATCCAGTGGGGCCCTGTCTGCCGGGCTGTTATATCTACGATGGAAGAAACCTGAAATGTCAAGGCCATACAAGGTTGGAACGGTTTCCTTCAGCAAATCACTTGTTGCATGTTATTATTATTATTATTATTTTGCAAACTTAATCACTGTAGCTCGTTAACCCCTACGCTTCTACGATAAGTGTTCTGGGTTCTTTGACCTGCACTACCAATCCTAGTACATGGGACCTACGGCTTAATGTTCCATCCAAAGGACAAACCAATTTTGGTAAAGTATCCTGCTCAAAGACACAAGTGCCATGAACTAGACCTGAACCCCACCCTCTGCTGATTAGAAACACCAGAGGTTGGCTGAGTCCAATGCTCTAAAACTGCTCGGCCACTAAGTGCCACATGTTGTACTTCAATTGTACTTTTATAAAACGCATTAATAGGCGCTCATAATGTTATACATGTGTGGTTATGATGGCTCGACCAAAAATCTTGGGCCTGGTCAGAAAATTTAGGATTTTCACTCTGTAGATCCCACCTAAGTAATTTGCCTATGGATTTTTTTTCTTCACAAGACTCAGGGAAAGTACTGAGTATACAGTGCTTGTATGAGATTGGCTTGTAACTATGTATTCGTTCCTGCCCATAGGTTTTCATTGGTCTGCCCATCTTCTTCACCATTGCATCATTTGCCCTGGTTGTCTTGGGGACAATATCGGCTCCGTTAGATACCCTCATAGGGGTAGCAATCACCTTAACCGGAGTCCCATTCTACTTCATCTTGATTAGACCTGCTAAGATTCCCAGAGTACTCCACAAGATTGAAGGTAAGCGAGGTTGAGATTGCAATTGGAGGATAGACACTGCGGTGAAACTTGGGGAAGATATTGACTTGAGATTAAAGGAAAGATACAGAACTGAGATTGAAGGAAAGATTGAAATGGATGGAAAGATACAGAACTGAGATTGAAGGAAAGATACAGAGTTGAGATTGAAGGAAAGATACAGAACTGAGATTGAAGGAAAGATACAGAGTTGAGATTGAAGAAAAGATACAGAGTTGAAATTGAAAGAAAGATACAGAACTGAGATTTAAGGAAAGATACAGAGTTGAGATTGAAGGAAAGATACAGAACTGAGATTGAAGGAAAGATACAGAGTTGAGATTGAAGAAAAGATACAGAACTGAGATTGAAAGAAAGATACAGAACTGAGATTAAAGGAAAGATACAGAACTGAGATTGAAGGAAAGATACAGACTTGAGACAGACTTGAGATTGAAGAGAAGATACTTAAATGAAATTTACATGTACTGGACTGCTTCTTGCATTAATTTTTGTCTGGGATTCTAGACAGAACTTCCTGTGTCAAAGCGGCACATAATTTGGTTGGTTGTGAAAGTGACAGCATATCACACAAGGCAATGAAGTTGAAGGTGTTTTATGCCCTGATCGTCTCAAGACTTTCTATATTTTGACACTTACAAATTTTAAATTTAGTTTCATGTTATCATTTCTCTAGTTGCCGTCACCCACTGGTGCCAAAAACTGTTCCTAGTCACCAACGAAGAGAAGAAAAAGTGATGATTAAGTTCAAGAACCACCCGGACACGATACCACCAAAAAGAATCTTCACCAAGGAAAAAAAAAATTCCCGTTTAATTTCTGATGATGCGGCAGTCGTAGGAAAGGAATGCTAACTACAGACATCCATCCCTAACCCTCTGTAGCTGTCTTGGTTTGCAAACTCTGTACCCTAAGCGTAGCAGTGATATTGCATATCAAAACGTTAGCAGTCCATTTATCAGAAAGCCATGTTTTCATCACACAAGATGTGATAGGGGACAACTTTTGTTTTCTTTTTAAATTATCTTGACAAGATCCCAAAAAGGGAATGCAAAAATAAATTGCATTAATCCCCATCCCACGCCCAAGAAAATAAAAAACAATGAAGAAATTGATAATTCTAATTCTACTGCATCTCTTCATTTTTGTCTTGGGGTTTTGGACAGTGGATTTTGTCTTATTTTCTATGGTTGGTCAGAGAGACAATCTGTTAATAGGTAATAAACCAACCAGCTTGCCATTTTTGTTCCACCGACCAAAGAGCAGTATTACCTCAAATGCATATTTATCAGGTTTGATATCTGTCTTGTGGTTGGGCAAAGTTTTCAGTCCATCTTCAGACTAACTAGAATTTTGGTCAATCAAAGAACAGAATTAACTTAATAAACTATACATATGAGATGTAAAAGAATGTGTGTGCCACAGTAGTTCAAGACTTAGTGAAAACTACTTATCTTTAGGCTCCCCTTTTTAGGTATTGACAAATTAGATACCTAACTAGTAAATGTTTTCATGAGATATGATTGAAGTAGCTGGGCTATGATAGACACATTGTGGTTATTCAGCCAATCAGAAGCTGGTTTGTAACCAAGAAATAACAAAGTGTGATAACTTTAATCGGTTGCTCGGTGGTCTAGCGGTTAATACATTACTTGAGAATGCAGGGGTCGTGGGTTCGAATCCCACCCAAGTAGCCTGTGGATTTTTTTTCCCCCCCTGCGGGACATAGAAAGCACTGAGTATACATGGCAGTCCAATCATATATTGGTGTAAGAGTCAAACCATTTTGATCCCTTCTGTGAAGGTCGTTAATGTTATGCTCAAGCTGGGGCTGCTATTGGCGAAGGGTCGGTATCAAGGCTATACAAGCAAAATGGGAGTGAAATCCAGTCAGCATTTGTTTTGTGTATTTATGTTTAGTTATCAATAATTAGTCTGCAATCTATTTCTGTAATACTTTGGTGTAACCATGTGTGATAAGCACTGTGTGCTCTTTGCTTTCCCAAGTCCTGCACGAAAAAAACCCTAAAACACAGGTTGACTGCACACTGGTGGGATTCGAACCCACAACCTCTCATTCTATAGCAGATATCTTTACCACTAGACCAATGAGCCATTTTGAGATATGGTGGATACAAGACAATGACACTGTTACTAAAAAGTATTAGGGTTTGTGTAAATTTTTTCTGTGTACACTTACACCCAAACCAAACGATGCACTGTTTTAAAGTATCCACCGTACCTCAATAAGGCTAATGAGCATGCTCCATGTTGAGAGGCCAGTTCAAATGCTGTAATTAGCTGTGGTTACCGCACATAATGTAAGTAGGTGTAGTAATCTGCATCGCGGATACAGAATAATATCTTAAACCTGTTTACAGTTTTTAGGTTATTGAATATGATCCAGTTAATTAATCCTGAATTTTCTTTCGCAAGATAGTTCAATGAAAAGTATACAAGTTCCCCTTTGTGCCACTTTTCACATTGCAGTGTAGCTTGGGTTGTGATCCCCAGTGGTGTTAGGGGGGGGGCTGATATACCCTAGCTCAGAACCCTTACCCTGCCCCCCGAAAAAAGAAAAAAAAATTATATATAAATAAAACAAAAAAACTCAAAAATTTCTGTTTACACCACTGGTGATCCCTGATTGCTGTATGATGCATCTGGTATGGCATTGATTGGAGTGTTTTACCCTGACTAGGTTAATCAAAAAAACAGATCACCACCGTACGGCCTTCAAGGTAGGGAAATAGATTGAAAACTACTCCAAAAAATTAATGACCATAAAAAACTTACTTGAGAAGAACTGCAGCTGTTATAAACCAATTTGAGTGAGGATTCCCTATGGGTAAGTAATATGGTTTGGATAATGTTTCACCCCCATAACATTTGAATTTGAGAACAATTCATGCATGAATCATTTTCTCAGATTTCTGAGGGGTTGGTGTCAATTTGCAAATGCTAAGGCCAGAGATGCGGTTGGTACCCGCTGTCGCCTCCCTACCTTATCTATGACCCTACCTTCAAACTGGCGGTGCAAGTATTGTGGGGTTATGGGGTTCAGATTCATTTTCTGTGTTCACTTGACAAATTTTAAAACAAAACCAAAAGACGTGTGCTCTTTATTTTTGTTTACTAATAGAATCAGGGTCTTGCAGATGTTTATAAATGTTTACGAACAAAGAAATTATATGAAATTATACAAATATGTAAGAATAATATATATAAAATTAGTAGGGGAGATGGCCTTAGCTTTCGATCCAATCCGGACCTTCCGGATCCAATCCGGACCTATATATGATATCTAGTTTTAGGACTTCTATGAACTTGTCATCATTTTGTAAAACTTGAATTTTTTTCCCTTCAGATATTTTCCCTTTTACTTTACTTTCTGTTAAAGCTACAATTCTGTTTGAAGTGAAAATAAAGAGGACTGGATACAAAGATTTATATTGACCATTTTATTGTTAAAATTGATTACACAGTTGAAATATTTCAAGATTAGATAATTTGTGTGCTGTTCATTTATGATAAGGCTGAAATCATGTCATGATAAAAGTAACTGAATATGTTTGTGCTTTTTAGTTTAATCAAAAAACGAATGAAGTGAGTGGGTTTTTTTAGTGTTAATTTGTGTAGTGATGTACAGTTTATGTTGTAATGAATTTATGTTTAATATTTGTTTTTAAAAAAACTGTTGATTTTATTTTGTGTCAGTGCCTTCAAATAAGAAATATTGTAATAATATAGGCATTAAACATAGTCGCTTTCACAGCTTTGGTCTTTTCTTTTCCTCAATCCGAGTCTGTTACCGAATTGAGGCTGGGATAAAAATAGTCCGGTACCTTTTATGCAACAGGGCTATAATCATAACTGCAGACAGGGAATCTTCCAAACAAAGATGGTTGCAGTGTGATAAGAATTGCAATGACCACATCTATTGTCTGGCTACCAGAATACATATGTACACACTTTAGTGGTAGCTGGCTGTTATTTATTGTGTCATTTTTCTATTCTCTGTGTAAAAAATGCTGTGTTCCACATAAAGTGTGGCGCCCATTAACCCATAACCCATCCCTGCTCCTGCCCCCCCCCTCCTCCCCGGTTCTACCACTGCTTCCCCGCTAGGGTCAAATGTGACAGTTCCGCCCACTTCCAAGCCTTGAATTGGTGAAGTCGGGTCTTGAGGCTATTGCTGCTAAAAATTTGTCTTGTACATGTATTTTAAATGTCTGTCTAAAAATGTGTGTTCATTTCAATCTTTTCTTTTGTTTTTAATATTCTTGTCTTTTAAATACTTTATTGTACAGCCCCATGTACATGTACACTTTAATTCATGGGAGGAAATAAACATTCCACTGTAGAATTCAATGATGTTTTGGTTGATTTATTATTTCTTTCTCACTTGCAAAACGAGATATTTCTGTTGAAGACCACCACCCCTCTCCTCATTTTTTTGAGATTACTTTTGTGTGACAGTATTCAAAGCTGTTAATGTTAGTGTCCAAATGGCCACTGACATGCTCCTGTAAAGGGTAGTGAATAGATTCCTACATAAATCTTGTCTAAAATGATGTGTGTGTGTGTTTTTCTTTTTTAATGTGATGTCATAACTTCCCTCTAGTTTGAATTGCATATTCCCAAATAAAGCTTTACCTTGTATGGTAAAATACTTCAGGCGGGTGAGATAGCAAAAATTCAATATGCTGAACTGTTGTGACAAAATATCCAGTTATAATTTTTGTTTTGCAATGAATGCAAAGCTAATGCTGTACCTCCTCATATAAATGTGCCTGTCATTTTGAGGTGTCATTGTGATGGGGTCATCATTTTGAGGTGTCATTGTGATGGGGGTCATCAGTTGATGGGGGCATTGTGGCTTTTCAGTTGGTGTAGGGCCATCAGTTGATGTAGGCCATCAGTATAGGGGTGCCCATCAGTTGATTGGGGG
>JAAFGO010001838.1:670276-681623 GCA_010994315.2 Pisaster ochraceus | reverse complement strand
ATTAACAGTTTACTTGATAACATACCAATATTCATGTTCTCAAATTTATTTGTGGTATTGCTCAATGTGTACATCTGTCTTCACATCTTCCAGTATGATTCATGCCAACTTAATTCATGCAGCAGTCCCCTCAAATCTCCATTCAAGGAAATTTAAAACATTAACTGTCATTGATTCTTATTAATCATGTGTGCATAATCAATAGGTGCTAACTATAAACATAAGACGATGTTACGTACATGTACTGCTAAGAAAATAGCAGCTGAAATGACCTCTATCACACTTCATAAGACCCATCATGCACCAAGAGTGGTGTGTGACGCGTACACACATGCACCTTTCCATTGTTTGACCAATCAGTGATGACGGCCTTCACAAGAGAATTCATTTTAAAAACTGGTTTTGTGCAGTGTGCAATATTATAAAATCAGCTGCACCTCAACAATGAATAAAACAAAATGGTTGCTTTCCTCAATAGAAGTTTGAACAACAATTCACATTTCTATGTATTGAGCACAAAGCACGCACTGCGAAACAAATTCAACTGCCTAGGGAAACATCTCCTTTCCTGGGAACAAGTGTCTACATATAACTGTAAGCTTTGTATGGCAAACAAGTAGGTCTTTCCTTAGTCATCTCTTAACATGTACTTATTTATTGAGACAGACTCCGCCATGTCTAAGTGTGCTTATGAATCTGCACTGTGTCAGCCCATCAAAGAAACGCGCTCAATCACAACACATGAGGTCGTCTCTTTGAATCAAAGAATTTCAAGATTTACCAGAGAAAATGGCACCAATAACAGCAAGGGCCCTGTCTGAATTGGCGGCTGCGGCTATGGCTGTTGCTAAGGGTGTTGCATCCTATACATCAACGCATGGTCACATGATGATCAAGCCACAGCTGCAGCTGCTAATCTGGACACAGCCTAAACCTTTATGGTATTGCCGCCATCGTTGTCTTCTCCCTTTCTGCACAGTAACAATGATGAATAGGGATTCACATTGTACCGAAATGGGAACAGTCTAATTGTTTATCTTTTCCAGCCTCACTTTGACTATACTGGTTCGAAAAACAAAATGGCTGCGCCATGATAGCAGTCTATTTCATATGAGATTCTTTTTCTAGTATACAATGTACATACATAAAATACATAGAACTTTTGAAAATGATTTCTACCTCTTTAAAACTGACAATATATATATTGTCAAAAAAATCATGTGTTTCTTTTTTCTTACCCAAGTTGCGCCATAGTTTTATTGTTGACCCCTAAGAAAGACTATTTATTAGAGACTAGTACAGTCATCACCATAGACCCAGACATTGCTCATATTGTTTGTTGTTGGACTCCGTATTTTCAGTACAAATGTCAGGACAATTTTTACAAAACAGAAATGGTTTTGTTTTAGAATTGGTACCTGTGTTAACATGGTAAACTGTGAAAACATTCAATTTGGAACTTCACCTTTTCTTTGACCCCCTTTTTTGCGGTCATAACTTGCAGCCGTTCGAGGCCACTAAGGGCATTTTGGCACGAGCCGCTTGTGGCTAGAGGCCAGTGGCCACTATGGTCTCTAAAGTGGTTAACAGCCAGTTACAAACGGACTTGTAAGTGTGCAAAATCACACACACATGATGATATCATACCATCTGGTACACCCACCATGCACATATTTGTTGTCCGGTCCTTGGGTTGATACTAACACTGGCCTGGCACATTTTGTGTGCTGTCTAACAAACTTCTGCTTATAAAAGTGATATAATATATCTATAAAAAGTTTGAAGAAAAACAGATGAATTCTAATAAATGAGTTATTTTAGTTAGACCCACAAACAATAACAGAGTATGAATTGAAAAACACTTATTGTTCTAAAGCTAATCAGTAACAATTAAAAGTAATTTTTAAAATGGCAAGATTAAACCTTTTTCCATTCCCTCTGATTTTTTCCTTTCAACTCGATTTTAAAATTCACCTCCATTCAGAAATGTAGAAAGAAACACATTACCAACATTATAATAGAGCCTTATCATGTTGGGTTGTTGCCACCATCATCTCTAGCCATATCCCCTGTCTGCACTAGTAATAAATGAATACTGATTTTCAGTGTAACAGAAAGAAACCACACCATTCTGCCATTCCAACCTCTGATTGAATACACGAGTTTGAAAGGAAGAAAAATAAGAAAATGCGCCACCATTTTAACGGTCGATTATCCAAAACCATCCAAAACTCTTCTCTTAGTTTTACCTAGGTTCATGCAGTACTAACATGTGTAACAGCCTACTGGGCTAGGGCATGCTGGGCTGGGCTAGGCATGCTGGGCTAGGCATGCAAAACCTCCATAGATTCAAAACAGTGCCATGAACTGAAGGACTTTGATCGATACAGAATACTTCCTAACTGTAGCGGTAGCTACGGCCAAATTGGATTTTGCGGCTACAGCTATGGCTACGACTATGACTGTTACTTAAAGGGCTTCCTACACTTCAACACATGGCGACATGGAACCCTAGCTGTAGCCATCAGGGTTGTCACTACACTGGGCAGCACCACTCGACAGCAACCAGCAGTCATTTGGAACAACCAGCACTCGAGTGCACTCGTGGTAATTTGAGGTCTTACCAACCGGCACAAAAATGGGAAAATTTGTATATTTTGCCTCTCATAACAGCTGGAAAAGGTCCCATGAGCGATAATTAAACATGAAAATTCAGCCGGCTCTAAAATCAGTCTAGTGACAACCTCGGTAGCCATAGCTGTAGCCTCCACTTCGGACTCGGCCTAAGATCTGGAAGTAGGGGACCCAAGATTAATTTAAAATTCACAAATATTTACATGTAAACGACGGATTAAATTGGAAAACTATGTTCCTGTAGACTTCAATGCATAGGGGGTTGGCATTTAAACTGGAGCATTACTACAGCATTGTACTCACAAAATCATAGAGAAATCAGAAAAAAATTAAACTGCATAATTAGTTTTTGGATAATATGAGGATTTAATATTGCATTTCATATTTAACCCTGGTTTATATTGATTATACTTAACATGACAAAAATTTCCATAAAATTCAACAGACAAATGTTCTGATGTTTCAATATAAATTACAAGTATATGATTAACACACATTTACTACGACACCACAATTTTAATCTGAAATGCTTACTTTTTTTTAGCAAACTTCCTTCAAATAGATTACAAAATTTCTTGAATACTGTTTCTACCAAAAACGAAAGAAAAAAGGAATGATTTTTATTTGATTCCAAAACCGAGTTTGGAGGGGGGGAACCACTTACTAAAGATCACATAGCTGGATTCACACTTAACTTAAAATGACCAAGTTACCGCATCTCACTGTTAACTTGAGAACTCTATGTGTGAACAGTGGTATCCTAATTCACCACTTAAATGAATCCAGGTGTGAACAGTTATAACTTCATGTACTGTACCCTAAGGTCATTGAAGACATTTTATTGCCTTTTTTCCCCCCATGAAATGCCCCCGCTAATATTGAACCTTTTGTTAATGAATATATCTGTTTCCAATGAAAGAGTTTTATCATCATTCCTAAGCCTCATCTGAAAATCTGGCAAGCACCAAAAATGTTTTTCATCAGTGTGGGTTCAAATCCCGGGCGTGACAAGGATGCTTAACTATAATTGCTTCTCATCACCCAGGAGTAAATGGGTACCTGTGAGGGCAGAGATGGTTCTTGTGATTGGTTTAACTTGGTGCCCTACATACTTGGCAGCACAGGCTGTAAACTCCCAATGGGAGCTGAGATGGTTTTTAGGAAAGAAATGAATGGCCCCAGTGACTGGGGTAATTACATTCATGCACCATGAGTGTCAAAGTTGGCGTCCATTATCAATTTAAACAATATTAATCAGCATGAGACGGAGACAGTTTGGCTGTTACCCACGTTCTCCTTTTGAAAAGTTTTCTTTGAGCAGCAAACTCGTGCGTTCGGCAATTTTACCAAATCAAGCACTTACCAAATCAAAATATCAATCAGAGATTATTTGGGTGGGAAAACTCACATACGTATATAAACAAAAATGTACATGTTCTTTCTTTCCCTATCTAACGGCAAAAATTCAAATTCTCAGAAGTTACAAATTGGGTGATCCATTTGAAGCGTTTTATTTATTTACTTTTCTTTTTACAGTTAATGTTGAATATTACATTTTAGCTTTGGTTTTGTACATACATGAATCTATCCTTATCAATCTAATGAACAAGACTGAATTTGTTTCATGTAAATAATTGTACAGCTTCATAAGGACTCGAAGGAAACTTTGTTTTCAGATTATGATCAAATATAATTACCTACAAATATAATGCTGTGGAACATGGCTATCTCTGAAGAAGATTTCTTTTTAAGTGAAATGTAATTGGACAGATAAGGAATTGTTTTTCGTGGGAGAAATGTGTAAGCCACGGTCATAATGTCAAGTGGAATTTTAATCAATCTATTTGCAATCTTTCGCAAACACAACATTCAAACGTGATGCAATTATACATGTGATGACAACTGTCAGATGAGCAGAATTTGAAATTGATACATGGTGGGAAACATCATTAAAAATGTCAGATAAAACCAATCCGGTCTAAGGTGCATAAAATAATTATGTGTATAATACAGCGTGATTTAACTGAAAAAAAATGCCAGTCATAACTTCCTGAATGTCCAACAAGTCATACCCGATCAGCTACATGATCATGTGATTTTTGGGCAAGTCAAGGGAGTGTAGTTGGAAATCTGTTTACCGGACATGGTACTTGTTGCCAAATGGTATTATGCTACACTTCACCTCTGCAAATTATACATCAACAAGAATCATTATAAATACTATCAACAATTGTTCATCTACTTTTAATTCACCTAAAAGGAGACACCAAATGGGTACAATTGATGGACTTACATATTAAAATGACCGCGTCACTAAGAAAAAAAGTAGAAAAGCAAATCATAGACTTTCAAATGTTTTATTGACGTAAATTGGGCAACTGTGAAAATTTTCAAGAGCATCACTAACATCTAGAGAATCATCGTCCGGTAAATATTACAGTATTTTGATCTTAAATGTATATTTTTTCTTTTTACAGAGATCAAAAGGGGCTTATCTTTAATCCGCCGAAGGAGTTGCTGAGGAAGATTACCGTAGATCCGGATCTTCATTGATACTCTTCTTAATCCTTAGCATGATGGTGGTCAGCCACTGGTCCAATCGGGAGATGGAATCATAATCTTTCACCTGTGGACCAATCACAATTAATTATGTAAATGAAATTGACTTGACAGGAACTTTGAAATGGTCTCACTCATATGAAGAAGGTCAGCCTGAAGTTGGTCACATTAGAAAAACCACAATCGTTTGAACTCTGGTGCTATTTGCTCAAATAGGGGCAGTTAGTGTGTTGTGTTCACGAACAAGTTTTAAAAGCTGCTAAGCAGGCAGACTTGATTAGCAGAAATGGATTCCAGCCAATTTTACAAGAATTGTTTGAGCGAATACCTGAACTATGTTTTCTGCCTTACTGTTTTATGAAATTAGGCCGAGGCTATGGCTTGAAAAGATTTTTTTAATGGATTTTTTAATCCACCTTTTCATTATTGATTTCAATCAATGGAGCCAATACTTACTGCTTCGGTGTAGCTGTCAACATTCTGTTCTTCAATGGCATCCAATAATTTCTGTCAAGACAAAATAAAGAGAAGATGTTTTCGCCCAGAATAACATTTTAGTTGAGCAATTCTCAAGTTACAGAATCCTACTCCACTATTTCTTTAATTCTCAAACTACGTGGTACTTCTGTACTCTTACTGTACTTGACCTACTACTCTAACCTTAACAGTTAGTTACATTCATGTAACTCATACTGATAACATTGCAGGGCTCGAAATGTATACTGGACAGCAAGCCAGAGGCCCGAGTGATTTTAGTTACCAAGCCAGTAAACTTATAACCGCATTAAACTTAAGTCCAGCAGTCCTTTTTCAATCAAATAGTATGTGTATAACCTTTAGATTAATTTCTTTATAAATATCTTGTTGACTATTGAAGTATACTCACACACAAGACAATAAGATTTTATCTTCCCTTAAATGCTTCTTTTAAAAAATCTATGTTCTCATTTTTGATTCTGGTCTATGTTCACATTTTGATTCTGGTCTTGTACAAAAAATTCTGGTCCAGTAAAAATAGTTGAGATACATGGCCTGTTTTCTAGTAAATTTTCCCTCCAAATTTGAGCCCTGCATTTTAGATGAGTTTATTCATACTCACAAGGAGGAGCTTGTGTTCTCTACTGTCGGTGAACGCTGGGAACATCTTGTCATACTTTTCCACAGCAAGCTGGGCATTCAGCACATCTACACACATATGGCATAAAGCAGCCTGTGTAGAAAATAGGGACTTTGTTATTACCAGTGAAGATGCTCTCACGAGGCATTCTAGCAAGTCGATACATAATTTTAGTGACAACCTCAAGTCTGTGGTGACTCAACACCTTAATGCCATATGACTCTGCTGGTAATAGGTTGGTAGACTGTTCATTCCTTGATCCTTAATAACAATAATAATGAAATAATAGTATTTATATAGCGCCAAAATCCACCTAAAAAGACACTCAGGGCGCTCTACAGAATTAAAGATGTAAAAAAAGAAGCCAATGAAAACATACCTACTAGAATAAAACAAAAAATAGATTTAAAAACCATGAAACTACTCATTACTGAAAGGAGTCCTAAAAGGAAGAATATAAAAAAGGGAACGGTCAACAAAAAGCAATACATAATTCATTCAAATAAAAATAAGTAAGTAATTAAAATGAAATGGTACAAAAGTTAAACACACTAACAGACCTTGGCTTTTCCAAAGTGCTTAAATTAATCAATAAATTAAACAGCTTTTACAAACTGGGCCCAATTTCATAGAGCTGCTTAAGCACAAAAAGTAACTAAGCACAACAAAATTAGGCTTACCAGAATAAGGTTACCGGCCAAAATACCATGTACCATCTGTGACTGGTATCTTGTTTATTTTTGCTTAGCAGCCAATCGTTGAGAAATTTTTTGTTTTGCTTAAGCAGCTCTGTGAAATTGGGCCCAGGTTAGGTTTGTTGAGAAAGGAATATTATATGCAGCATCTGATATACAACACTATCAGAGACTACCAGGCAAAGTGACACAGATCATTCAAACATGCCAGTAACACCAGGGCAATCCCCTTCTAGCACACTTTGTTCCTTGCCAGTGACTCTGACTGGTTCATTCAGTGACAAGCACAGGTCACCAATGGGTCTCGGTGAAAGTACCCAGACATCAATAACACAATGTTTTACAGCAATAAATGTACATGTACAATACAGTCATAAAAATACACACAGTAATCAATATCGTGCATAATAACAATTCTGACAATCATAAAGGCTCAAGAGAAACAAAAAGATACATTCAAAAGATCAGCAAGTTGTTTCAGCAAGTCATAATGAATATCAATCATAACACATCAACAAAATTAAATTTAAAACGGTATCAGGAGCAAGGGAAGGAAATTGCAGATTATGTATCCACCACAGTCACTCAGGCAAAATCTCGGGATAGATTACAAGGGATTTGGAAAAATAGTGATAATGCCTTGTCACACAAGGCTATATTTTTCAGGCAACTTGGAGGCAACCAACTGCACTGTATGTAAAAGGAACACCTTGACAGCACAAGAAACAATCTTCTAGCTGTAACTCACTATTCCAAGGAAATAATGACAAAACTGAAATGTGAATGAATTTTCTTATCGGAGATTGCCTGGAGCTGGTTGCCTGTAAATTGCCCCGTGTGACATGGCCTTTGGGCTCAAACAAATACAGTAGAAACGGAACAGAAGTGATGAATGATTGCACCAAGAACCTTGGGACAGATCGTTTGGAATTTGAAAAAAATAGGATCCAACAGATACAGTATTGAAGTTCACATAACAAATACCATGGAACTCCACGGTCAGGCACAGTGCATCCTCAAGGAACTTTACACGTATTACCATTGAATGCCTTACCTTGAAGAAGTAGTCTTTAGCGCTGTATTTCAGCAGCGGATTTTCCATGGAGGTTTTGGCAACCTCCTCGTAGATCTCTGTGGCTTTGGCGTAGTCTTCTAACTGTGCAGCGTACATTGCTACTTTCAGTAAGCACTTGTTAGCAGAGCTGAAAATGTAGTAACAAACGGGAAGCAACATTGGTTAAAGTCTGCCTTGAATTCTAACTGTTGAGCTGAAGGCAGGTAAACTCTTTTGGAGTTTTTGCCGTAAATACAGCTTGGTTTCTAAAGAAATTGAGGAAATAACGAAGATAAAGTCTCCACATACAACTATACAGAGATTATTCTTATTAAATCATCTATTTGGATAAATTCAACCTCATGCATTTCAACATTTGTATATGAATCTGGGCCAAATTCCATAGAGGTGCTAAGCAAAGAACTAATGCTCAGCAACTTATGCTCACCACAAATACGCAGATTGTACATGTGACATGGTACTTTGGCTGGTAACCATATTCTGGTGAGCATAATTCTGTTGTGCTTAGCTACTTTTTGTGCTTAAGCAGCTCTATGAAATTGGACCCGGTTCATCACACAGGAGAAGTGGTATTGCATAATGACATCATCTTGGGAAGGCAATATGTCCATCTGATTTGACTAGCAACTGTGGTTTATGGACAGGGAGGTCAAGCATCTGAAATTGACCTGTTCTGAATCCGTATCGGTTATAAGAGTGGATGATCTATAATAATAACAATAATACATACTTCTTATATATAGCACTTTACCATACCCGATTGGTGTCTCAAAGCAAGGTGCCCAGAGCTACGTTTTGAAGTATAAGACCTTTTTCCTACATCTGTCATGGGAGGTTTGTAAGTGAAGCAGTCATGCTGGGCCGCTCGCTTATAAACCAGGGTGGCTATGTGAATCGGTTGATAAAACATAAATCTGCAAGCCACGACTTATCTTAACATTTCTGTTTAAAAATTCCTTTGTTTCACAAACACTGGCCCAGCTCTTCCTACCCCCGACTAGCTTTCTCCTCTATCTGTTCAACTCTTCCCCTTTAAAATTCCATGGTTTCACTCTTCAAAAGCCAGCCAGCCCAGCCCCTCCCCCAGATTTCTTTCATACCTGTTTGACTCCTCCCCTTTGTAGTAATCTGCTGCCCTCTCGTAGTTTTCAACAGATTTCTCTAGGTCAACCATTTCGTTCTCGTAGATTTCCGCAATTGAGATGTGATGCTTGGCAGCGATGGTGAACCGTCCCATGTCAATGTAGATTTCAATTGATCTCAAGAGTACCTTGACAGCTTCTACAATGAGAAGAAAAAAACCCGTAACACTCAAATATCACAGCATCAGGCAATTTTCTTTATCAAGCACCTCGACTGCTTGATATCTGATGATATGAACGGTCAATTTTGCTCAACTCGCCTCAGTGATGGCTGCAGGTATATTGAACGCTACCTGCTGGTTTTTATGGTCATACATTTTTGGAGTAGTTATCTATGACCCCTACCTTTAATGCTTAACAGTTGAATTTTTGTATAAATGATAATCTCACAAGAGAGACTGTTTGCTGCAATCTTAGGGGTTAATATCATTTAAATTTAGGGGGTTCTTGATGAATATCGGAAGATTTAATCTAACCAAACTAGCAAGCCTGCATTACTTACCCTGTGGGTCACTTTTCTTGAAGCAGTTTCCAGCATTCACATAGCTTGTGGCTGCCTCGTGCCGGGACTCCAGACGAAGCTGGATCTCGGCACAACTGCAAAATGCTTTACCTGCCTCTGAAAGATTGACACATTATAATAATATTAGTTTGGGAGCTGTGGCTAATCACCCTTACTCCATGTCTGGAACTACACAGAGGCCTGAAAGGCCATGGTCTTCGCTGCCCTGCTCTTGGCTTTGGCCCCCACAGACTTTAAGATTTTCCAACGGAAGCGCCCTTTGCAAAATGAAAATGGCCTTGCCCTCTCAAAGATGAAATTCAAGGCCTGGTACTTAATAAATTCAAGCGTTCACACTTACTTCAAGAGAAAAGTACAGTTTAATAATCTTGAAATTCATGAAAGTTTGCTTTCCAACATTTGTTTGTTTGTTTAATGAATGCTTTGATTTAAGTTACTTCATCAATGGCGTTAACTTTATTTAACATATTAACATGAATTTACCATTCCATTTCTTGGCCATTTTGAACATGTTTGCTGCTCTACTGTACAATTCACAAGCATCTTCCTGCTTCTGAGAACCACTGCAAGAAAAAAACAGTACAAAATAGCTGTCAGCATACGGTCCTGATGTTCTGACGTAAGGCTGAAAAATGTAGTTTCTAGCTGTGCAGGACTGTACTCAAGCACTAGCCTGGACACATCTTGTCAAAACTGAGAAAAAAAAGAATTAGCTGATTGCAAACAGCTTACCAACTAAAAGGATGTATGGTATGTATGCAAAAAATTGGTTAATGGCCTAATGTTTTGACCCTAGTAGAGTCTTTCTCGAAGGCTAAATGACAACACAACACACTCAAACAGGTATACTGGTGTTTACAGAAGCAGTCAAGTGGAAACTTGTAAAAACTGAATAAAATCCACTCCCTGACCAGTTACTTGAAATGTGGAAGACAAAATGATGTTTCTTATTTCCCCATTTCTCACTCAGATTATTCTTTTGATCAAAAGTGACAGTCGGATGGTGCATTTTTAACAAAATGTTCAACCTGCAAAACCCCAAATTCAATTCAATTTTGATACACATTAGTGTCCATACTTCTGTGAGAAACCAAGAGTTGCATAATTAAGGTCTAGGGAGTAAACAAATACAAAATCAAGCAACTTTTTTTACAAGACATATTTAAGAAATACACAGCATGGCGGTTGTTACAATAAGCAGTCATACAAACAACCAAACAAACAATAGTGAGAATAATGTTATTTGTGAAATGAGTGTTCCAATCTGTTTGCTCCACACTTTTTCTACTTTGCCCCGGTAAATCAGTCTGAATCTGAAAAAAGGTTTTAAAAACTTCACACATGAAAATACGATAAAAACAGGCACGATACTGCCCCTTAAAAAAATAATAGGAAAATTTTATTGAGTACAGGGTTGACATATATGCTGGTATACTCCCACAATGTTTTACTATTTAAAAAGTCTGAGTTGTCAGTTATATGAGACAGGCTTTAAAAAAAATTCAGAGGTGTAATTTTCACTGATTTTTGTGGAGGGACAATCAGCAGATGGAGCGTGTAATCTTGAGATGGAGAAAGTGAGGCTGAAATATAAAACAAGCA
>JAAFGO010001838.1:649966-660674 GCA_010994315.2 Pisaster ochraceus | reverse complement strand
CCGGGAATCAACTTTCCATACACTCTTAAAAACACGCACGCGTCAAAACTGACCCGGAGCCGGATCCATGGGCCTCACCATGTCCGAGTCAGTGTGACCCGAACTCTGTGTCAAAATGACCTAGAAAAAGGTCACAATGAGGCAGAATCAGATTTAAAATCCTGTTTTTAAACCACTTTTCGGGTCAGCCTGATCCGCAAATTGGTCAGACGCCCGGGATCCGGAATCCGGTAAAATTTTGACTCAGGATTTTGTTTAGAATGTAGTCATGATAGGTCAATAATTTTTGAGGCCTTGCATGGCGAGGTATCAATGTATATTCGGTTTGCGGTAACACCACGTGTATACATCTGATTTGCTGTGTAGATTTTGTTCTTTGGGAACTAGGTTTTGCTTTATTCTACTGCCGCGGAGTAGATTTCGGAAATTCATGATATGCGTCTCGTCTTATCTTTTCTTCACCACCCCTTTTTCAGGCTTTACATTTTCAGCATAGGCCTAACTTAACTGTGAATGTTGGTAATTTCCCGAATCAGAGCAACGAAATAGTGATGGTACCTTTTTTCAATTGACAATGATTCCTAAAAGTTAGGTATAAATCCCAATAAATGACTACAATGACTTGTGTTTAGCTTATTTGTGGCTGTACTGGTCGACAATTTCCAGCTCACCCTAGAGGCAGCGGCAGCAACGGAAGCTGAACGGAAGGAAGCTATGGTGAATATAACTTCAACATATCAGTATTAATAGTTCTGGTTTCGCTATAATCAGCTACTGGCAAATGTTAAAGCATTAATCTTCACTAGTCATGTTCTCTGTAGCCTATGTATGGTGACATACAAATAAAACCTTGGTATTCTTCAAAATAGCAAGGAAGCCCTTGCCACGTGGACATTTCAAATCCAGTACCGTTTGATGTACATTTCCACACGCTTTGGCTGGTTTAGACTGGTACCCAAAGCACCAAAAATCAAAACACAATGAGGAGAGTTTAAGAGTCAGGATTCAATCATAGGGATGAGACAATTCTACCATGGCTTGGCTTATAATATCTGATCCTACGACAAATCAATTCATTTCTTTGTAGATATTGGAAGAGGAAGATCCAGACGACGACCACCCACATGTTCAACCTGCTTTTGGTGAGGGTATTCCCAAAGATATAAATTATAATCGTTCGGCATCGTCAGCAATTTAAACCGTGGATAATGTTCCTGTGAGCTTTACAAAGAAAATCAGGCATTCAAATGAAACACAAGATCCAAGTGAAGCATAGTCTCGGTGAAGAGTCCGGGGTCGTCAATACAACCTCTTTCTCACTGTTGATCTGTAGCCAGCCTCTGTCTGTTTAACAGATGTTTCCATGGTAAATGTCCCACTAGATTGATTCCGTCTATCAGGGTGCTGCTTAAACCATAGCTGTGCCGAGATGTAGAACAGAGCCATTCTAGTAGCTTTTCCTCATCGCATCTCTTTGGAACTCCTTGCCTGGTTGCACGTTTCCCTCCACCCTACGACCAAGCATGTTTTCTAAAGAGGAATATAGATTCCTACTTTCAGTTTGTATGTCTTTTTTTCTTCTTCAAGTGTACCGGTGGCCCTTCTTTTGAGCGATCTTGACGAAAATATAAACAAATTAATGAACAGTGGAAGGGAAGTGCAAAGTCGTTATAATTGACCTGACCTGTTCGTTTTACCTACAGTCGATACTGCATCTTCAGAAGAACTCTTCAAAACCAAGAAAACTTTCGATGATTATTATTCACAGAACGAATACTCCGACATGTAAGGAAGTGATAAGTATACAGTGTGTGGTTACCCCCGAATGAAGGGACATGATTAACGAACGTGAATGCTTATTTGCACCAGGCCCAGGGCAGCCCTTATGTAGACAACAGTTGTTCAAAAACACCTCTTAATAAAAACCAACTAGAATGCTGGTGATAACGCATGGTGCTAAAGTCCTGCTTATTTATCTATTTTATTGCACCACGTCAACTCATAGTTAAATAATGTGATAGTCAGTGTGTAGCAAGGCACAGGCATTTCAGCCGAGTTAGGTTTCCTGGCATCCAGGTTGGCTCAGTGGTTTCTTTCCCTGCCCTTTCACCTCTGTGAACCCCGGTTCCAATCCTAGACTGGAGCCCAGCATGCAGATTTGGGTTTTCAATCTCTACCCAATCGCAGGTCTCCATATTTGGGGTTTCCCTTCCACGTGTAAAACTGACATTTCTCCAACATCTTCTCTACACAGATTCCTACAGGCCTACGGGTCACAGTGATAGTCGCTTTTAAGGGTCTCTTGTTTCATTATCAAAAAGACATACAAATAATATCAATAATATGGGAACCAACAAAAGAGACTGATTTATATTTCCAAAGTTTCCCAACTATCGAATGATAATTTGTATATTTGAGTTATCGATTTCAATTGATTTTCTTTGGAACAGTGACAGACAGTATTTGGCGCACTGCTTCCGTTTGCTGGCATCATTGGATTATAACGGAAATTTAGCCAGAAACCAGCAAGGGACACTGGATGAAATAATTGAAGTGGTCCAAGAGGCAAGTGATATTTTCTTTTACAGTTTTCCCAGAATAAATTTAGAGGTTTAGCATCTACATCAAGGGCTAAACCCAGACATGCTAAACAGACTGATGGCAAATCACACCTTCTTGAATTACATCCTTGAGAGGGCAAGGCTGTTTTCATTTTTCAGTCTATGGGGAACTTTTGAAGGGGCACCAAGGCCAAGACCAGGACGACTGAGCCTATGGCCTCCAAGTAATTCAAAGCCAGAATGAATGATCTGCTGATACTACAAGATTTAATAAATATCTCCTTGTTTATCTGCAGACAACGGATGATGCTTGACCACTTATAAATGGGAGGCGTGGGAGGGACAGGTCACCACGCCCACTGGATCCAACCCCCAACAGTAGATTGTACTTGTAGATGTTGTCCAAAGTTTATCTGGAGATTACTTAGAGGTTGTCATTGATGATGAAGTGAACCAAGGTTCAGTTCACTTCCAAACTCTTAACCTCGCCCCACATAAATTGTTTTGAAAAGATAAGAATTGTAAACACTTTCTGCTCAGATCCAAGACTTTGCGGTTTAATTATTTGTTAATTCAGAATAAACGTAGAAAAACTTATGTTCGTCGTGAAACAACTAACCATACAAAATTCCCAATCATTTCAGGATACAACAATAAGGTAACTTGATTAAATTTTTAATTTAACATCATAACTAGGCTGACACCTGTAAAAAAATAATAATTTGAATGCATCTCTTGATAAACAGTTACTTTCTTCCAACAAAATTTGTAATTAGACTGAAAACTAAGTACTTCTTACTCGTTTGCATTAGCCGACCAGAAACAATGTTAGTGAAACTTAGTGAATCTAGGCCTATACTCGTTTCAAAGATTATCATAAGTTGCAGCATTGGATTCAAAGTAATTAATATATATTTTTTAATAGAAAACTGTTTCCAATTAATACTTTGTAAAGCATAGTTTATGCATAAAAGCAAACTTTTAACATCAGCAAACATTGCACATAACAATTCCGGACAGTGAAGTCTTTGTTAAACTTGTGAAAAATTTGTTCAAACAACTGTACCTTTAAAAGACTTATATCCTGAAAAACTTCACTTGTAAATTACAATTATTTGATTGAATATTCTGTACATTTCGATGTTTGATATATGTTTAACTTACACTTGCTCCTTGATTGAAATTCAATGATGAAATGAGTTGTATTCGTTGAAACTGCACTGCCTTCTTTTTCACCTACTAGTTGCACATGACTCATCCACGAATAGACATCTCTGGAGCATTTCCAAACACTTTCTTGCATTTACTTGCCATCTTTATTTCAAAAGGGAAGATAAAAAAGTAAAATTAAAGGAGGACGTGACATTTAGTGATTACATCGTCAGGTGCAAATGGCAGAAGCACTTAAGGCTTTTCAGGCATGCAAGGTCCTCTTTTTCTTAGCCAAAGATTGTAAGCAATCTTGAAAGAAGAAAAAAACTACTTGAAAAAAAAGAAAAAAAGAATAAAGGTGCATAATTGGTGCATGTTTGTTGCTTGAATTACTGTGTTTAGAAGACATGTTTTTTCCCATTTCCATGCAGAATTTATCTTTCTTAGAATGCCAAGAGCCAAGAAGTGCTTGGAATCTTCACAATCAGTGTTCTTGAAACACAGTTTTGAACATTACAGCCTTTTCCTGTGCACACCTTCATTACATCCCTCTGGTGGCCACACATGATCATCATCAAACAAAATTTCTGATTTTATTCCATTGGGAAAAAAAGATGTACATTACGTTTGGTTCAACTGTCACCCATGCAGTTAAAAAAATAATGAGTAGTAATAAAAGTTGTCTAAGTCCTGTAAGAGCAAAATCCAGCTCATTCAACCATGTCATATGAAAATGATTAGATAACGAAACAACTTACCCAAAGACAAGTTTATCCAAAAAAATACAAAGTTAACTTTGCCATGTTAAGATAAGCTGTTTGAAGACAATAACAAAAGTAGAGACCTGTACCATTAACAAACATTTCAGTAAAGAATCAAATGAAAATGATTTGATAATGTACCAACCTACCCAAACACAAGTAAATAAAAAAATACAAAGTTAACTTTGCCATGTTAAGATAAGCTGTTTGAAGACAATAACAAAAGTAGAGACCTGTACCATTAGCAAACATTTCAGTAAAGAATCATATGAAAATGATTGGATAATATACCAACCTACCCAAACACAAGTAAATAAAAAAAAAATACAAAGTTAACTTCACCATGTTAAGATAAAGCTGTTTGAAGACAACAACAAAAGTAGAGACCAGGGGTCGATTTCACAAAGCAATAAAATCCATCGTAAGACAAATTGTCAGTATCACCATAGTGATTTAAATTGTGACATCACACTTTACTAAGCAACTACGATTGATTTGCAGTTACGATCAATCTTAACTCTTTGTGAAATCGGCCCCTGGTCCCAATTTCATATAGCCTGTCAGCACAAAAACATGCTAGGCACAGAAAAATCTTGCTTAGCAGAAACAGGTTACCAACCAACATTCCATCAAGTTTACATTGTTGCCACTGGTACCCCGCTCATTTCTTGCTAAGTAAAGAAATTTGGTAAGCAGAATTTTCTGCTTAACAGCTTTATGAAATTGGGCCATGTACATTAACATTTGAGTAAAGCACCCAACAAGGGTGTACAAAGAGAAAAACTGACACAAATCAGAAGCAAATACAAAAATAAATACGACAATAAATTAATAAAAATCACCAACAAACAAAAACAAAGAAAACGCTCAATCAGGCTACTAACATGTAAAAAGCTTATGGCTGTGTACAAACTAATGGCTTCGGCAGTGGCTACGGCTAAATTACTGAAAGGCCTATTCTTAAAAACTGCATCAGCAGCCAATGGCCATAGCCGTAGTCAAAGTCCCTCGATTCAGACACCGCCTGTACCTGCATCATAGTCAAACAGTTGTTCCTCCAACTTCTTGATATGACCTTTCCGGAAGTACATGTAGGATACAACCCCAAGGGCAAGAGTCAAGATGGCAAAGATTCCCAGGGAGACTTGGGTAAATGGTTTCTCAATGACCTTTCCGGGAAGACCGTAAACTTCCACCGAAAACCTTGTATGTAGACGGCAAAAGCTGTAATGGTATCAAGGAAACAAACCGATAGATGTTTATATTAAATTGTAATATCAGTTCTGAGACCAATGGATAATATGTCAAAGGTTTTTAATATGTAATCCTATAAGGGATCTTCAAAAGTTTCCAACCTTTTAAAGTTTCTGACTCTTTTAAAGTTTCCAACCCTTATAAAGTTTCCAACCCTTTTAAAGTTTCCAGCCCTTTTAAAGTTTCCAACTCTTTAAAGTTTCCAACCCTTTTAAAGTTTCCGACCCTTTTAAAGTTTCCAACTCTTTAAAGTTTCCAACCCTTTTAAAGTTTCCAACCCTTTTAAAGTTTCCGACCCTTTTAAAGTTTCCAACTCTTTAAAGTTTCCAGCCCTTTTAAAGTTTCCAACCCTTTTAAAGTTTCCGACCCTTTTACAGTGTCCAACCCTTTTAAACTTTCCAACCCTTTTAAAGTTTCCAACTCTTTTAAAGTTTCCAACTCTTTAAAGTTCCAATGTGTCAGTGTCAATATCAATATACATGTAAATTAATAAAAATCAAAATCTGAATAAGCATATAAATCTGATTGTGCATTACCTAAACTTAGGATCCACAACAGTTGCTGTGAATTGATAGAAGCTGCTATTTCTCCCTGTACTCCATGTGATTGAAGACACTCCTGTGTTATTTAGGACCTGGTAGCTCCGAGTTCGAAGATCGGCAACATTGGTTCTTGCATTCTGAGTAAAACAACTCTGATAATTCTGGGAATACAAACATTATAAGAACATGGGGAAAAAAGGTTCACAAACATGCTTTGAAAGAGCATGTATGAATGAATTCGTAAAATAGTGTTCTGAGGTATAAAAGGACCAGAATTTAAGAAGAGTCTAATTGTAAAGTGTCAGTCTGCATTCAAGTTCAAAGGAACAACTTGAAACATGACTAGCAGGTGGTAACATCAGCTTTAGTCAAGCAAAAGAAAATGTTACCCGAGTACATAAGAGTCTTAAAAGATGGGAATAGAAAGCCTTACATGAGGACCCCACACCAGGGATGATGAGGCCATGTGGTGACTTCCATTGATCATCGATGACCAGGTCTGGGCTAAAGATTGACATCCAGCCTGGATAAAAAACAATTACAAGAAAAAACAAACCTTAGTCATTGTGAAATGAAGTTAGGGGAAATTGCTCCTGATTTTGTTTAAAATCAGTCAGTTCACAGTCTTAAATTGAACTTGTTCAAAATAAATATTTTGTCTTTATTGATGAGAATAATTTCTGTGTCTTCCAATCGTGTTTTAATCAGAGAACGCAAATCTCAATACGAAAGTATTAAAGGAAGGTATACATTTGGTAATCACTGTAAAAATTAATGGCAATATAAACTTACTTGGTTAGAAGTACAGCAGCTTTTGATAGTATAAAACATTTTGAGAAACTTTTCAATTAAAAAATAACTTTGTTATGGGAAAATATATCAGTTTTTATCTCCCCAAATTTGAATCTGAGGAATGTTTCTCAGATTGTGTATTCTTACTAGGGATTATTCTTAATGCTTGGACATATTCGCTCCGGATTTTCAGCAATATCTAAAAAACGCAGCCACCTTTTTGAAATTAAACTTTCACAGGTTAGTTGTATTGTATACATCTACATTTATATAGGATTAAAACAATGGAACAGTTAAAAAAATCAAAGGTTAACTTTACTTTGCCTTTAAACATTTGGCTACTTGAGAGCTTTCCAGGTATAAATGAAATTCACATAAAAAAAATAGAGTGGGTAACAGACTAGTAACATGAACAACAATTTCTTAAAACTTATGATCGAGAGTAGCAGACAAGATATCTCAAGCTCAAGTATTGTTTTGTGATCACAATATCCCAAATAAATGGAGCTCTTGGATTCCATGTGTTTTTCATTAATTCAAAGTCGGTATTTTGAAACTCTAATTTTCTTAAGCAATTGTTAAAGGGACACATTCACTTCTTTAGCTGACACGGTTCGTAATTTTGTGGAGTAAAAAATGTGGTCCTTCAAAATGGCTGTGTTTTAGTTCACAAAGTAAAAGGAAAACTACACAGTTTTGGGGGATATTTATGTGAAACATTATATTCTACTTTTTGAACATCTTTCCAACCATATTTCACAAAAAACTCTTTTATAGCCCAAAGTGCACAATCCGAAAGCAACATGCCCCTTTAACTAGAGTCCTAATGTAAAGTGCCTTGATACGTTGATACGTTATTGTAAAATGCGCTATATAAGAACTTGTTATTATTACTAGTCTTACCTGCAGCATGGTTGCACTGTAGCTGTAATCTTTCCTTCCTTGCTCTTCATACATCACATAGTTACTGGTTAATTCACTCACTTTATCATCAGAGTCATAGCTGAAAAAACCCACCAAAATTCTCATGAATAACAATGAAACATGACATGTCAGTACACAGGACTTAAGGAAGTCAAGACGTTTGATTTGGTTTGAAATGATTTATTTTATTTTATTTTTTTAATACCCCAAAAATGTACTAGAAATAGAACTGCACAAAAACATGATTGTGTAAAAAACTTGTTTCACTTTCAATCATTTCTACTCTCGCTCAGTAGCCGTTAGAATAGAACAAGAGGTCTGGTCTGAGTAAAATAACAATCTCATCTTTCCCATCAAAAAAGTTACAAACATTGTTTATTTAAAATAATACATGTTTTTTAATCAAACTTACAGATCTAGTGTTGGTCTGAAAGTCGCCTGATAATGGCTGGGTATGGGGCATCCAAAGACAGACCAGTCGTACTCAACAACCTACAAAGAAAACACCAGTTTCATATAGCCGCTAATAAAGCACAAAAAGTAGCTAACCATAACAACAAATATGCTTACCACAGTAAGGTTACCAGCTTAAATACCATACCATCTGTGACTGGTATCCTGCTCACTTTTGCTTAGCAGAATATTCTTAAGCATTATTTTCTGCTTAAGTAACAAAATGAAATTGAGTAGGAGTCTTGTGACAATTTCAACACCCTGGTTACAAATAATATTTCTGTTAATCAAATTTTAGGAGTTAGTTGAGGAAAAACAGAAGAATAAATCATTAAAGTTAACAATCATGCGGTAGGATTTGAAGGCATTTCCTGGGCTCAGGACTGTAAGGTCGTTAATGATATTTGTATGGATTTCATAAAAATGCTTTTGTATATTTGGGAACTTCTGTTAAATGGAGTTTGTTAATTAAGAGTGGTCTTCCAAGTAATCATTTTGCAAAAAGAAACATTCATTTTCTAAGAAAAAAATGTATTTGTGGATTTTGATTTATTTTGTCAAACTGATACGCATTTTTCACTTAGCATCCATTTGATCACTACAGATATGAAATTGCAATTAAGGACCTTAGCACAGAGCCAACGATTTGATACATGACTTCCTCTAAAAAGGAAATGAGATCTCTAGTTGGCCAACAATCAATTGGCCTTACTCACTTGCCAAACACAAGACATCTTCAGGACCTCATGTTGTACAGTGTGTAGCCCACCCAATTTTCGGGTCGCAATTTTTTTGTTCTCAAGAGTAATGTAAATGTCAAACACTGAATTGTATCAATCTAATATTTTCCATCATTATTAAAAGCCCACCTTGTCATTCTCTGCCTCTGATCCATTGAACTCCAAATAACCGTCTCTACAAACAAATCAAATAAATAAAGTAGCAAAGAATAAGGAAGTATCAGGTTTTGGCTTGAACTTTGATTTCAACACCATAAATGATGCTTAGCTCATTTTGCTGTCTACCCCCACTGTGCACTCCCTCTATGCCAGCTGTGGACGTAGTGTATGTGACATGCCTGTATGGCAAAAATAAACCGACCAACCAAGGCAGAACTCTACAGACATATGGCCTTAGCCGGGAATTGAACCAGTGTCACTTAATTTGCACAGGCTACTCATACCACCACATTAATAAGAACATAAATAACTGAAGTTCTTCCTGGTGTTTGTTTCACTCACTTTGGTATTGTGTAGTTATTGAAATGCTGACAGATTTCCGGCTTCCTGACACGAATATGTCTACCCGGAGGACAACCAACGGAAATGCGCACCACCTTGAAAATAAATCAATGTGGAAAATTCATAAATTTTAACAAGATGTATAGCATGCCTTTAGAAGATTCAAGCCGATATAATATTCAGAATCTCTTGAGAAATATTCTTATCCAAGAAATCCTATACTTAAAAGAAATTGTCTTCACAGAAGATGATTTGCAGATGATTTTTAAAAGATGATTTAGATGATGAGTAGATCAGGGATGAGATTGCTTTAAAGCCAAAGTCACATTACCCCCCCCCCCCTCTTGGTTTTATCCGGAAAGTCTCAAAAGTTTTTCTGAGCTGGCTCACCGTACTTTTCTCACCTCAACTTAGGTTCAATCAACGGCACTTCATGCAAAAGGGAACACTTCGGTAGAACGGGAGCTTCTTCACGAATTAATTTCACTCTATCCTGAGCTGTCTGTTTCCAAGCAATGCCCCTATATGTTCTTAGTTCATCTCTCCATCTTCTGTTTTGTCTCCCTCTTTTTCAACTAATAATTGAAGTACTAGATTAAAAGAAAATTCTTCCAAACTTACCATGGGTGATGGTCTTGAGCATGTGATATCGTCCTGATCAGGTGCAACCTCCACCACAGCATCTCCAGTAAATCTCTCTAGGTCTTCATAGTAATCTGCCACGCCCTCAAGGAGGTTATCCCTCGATTGTACTGTGAGGGTCTGCAACAAATAAACAGTCAGGGAACTTATAGTACATGTAGTTGGCCTGCCAATTAGTGATGGTTCTCCATCAAAGTGCCCAAACTATACTGCTCTCAATTTCTTTCATTAGTCTGTGTTTCTTCAAATATCAAAATAAACACAATGATTCCATCTAAAAAAAGGGATGTTCTCTTGTGAATCAATAGCTTCATCCTTATCTCACCCCCCTTGGGTTGGGTGGTTATGCATTGATGCCCATTAATCAAACACAGTCATCATCCCAA
>JAAFGO010001838.1:632507-644691 GCA_010994315.2 Pisaster ochraceus | reverse complement strand
AAGGTTAGTGGAGTTGAAGGAAACTGCCATGTGGCTCTGCAAATGAAGACAAACAAACCATGTTAATTATAGGATTATCAAGTAAGATCACCAGACTGAAGCTGTGGTGTTCCTGATCAGCAGAGTGTGGGTTCGAGTCCCGGTCATGGCAACTGTGTCCTTGAACAAGAATCTTGACCATAATTACTTTGTTCTTTGGATGAGACAATAAGCCGTAGGTCCCATGTACTAGGATTTGTAAGGCATGTAAAAGAACCCAGAACACTTATCGCGGAAGAGTAGGGGCCTGTTAAGCCCCCTTGCCAGTCAGCATTACCAAGTGCTCTGCTGACCAGCGCCGACCAGCGTTAGCTCCAACCCTGTTGGTAAGAAACATGTCAATGTACTGACTGAAGATGTTCAGAGTAGATCAGAGTTCTTACCATTTGGAGATTTGTTGGGACACACCAATCTCTTCCTTTAACTGTTAACTGCCCTGACAGACCTAGAGATAGAATTAATATACACACACCTTGCGGGTTAGAAACTATAGTAGATTCATGGGGAACTTCATGAAACTCTTTATGCTGCAGGGGGTCAGGTTGGCTTTGTGTTTTCTTCCCTGTCTTTCACCTCTATGGACCCAGTCAAATCCCACCTCATACTTACAGCCCTGCTTATGTGGATCACGGACAGGTGTCATTGCTGGCAAAAAGGTCTGGAACAAGGATCAACATTTTAGGAGATATGTTGAAATTGATTGCATTTCATCCTCAAACCCTGAACTTAAAGATTTCAGATAAATCCTAAAATTTTTCATCCCTGAATGAAGTGCTCGCGTTTTCTGAGATGTACATTGGGTATACATCCTATTTCTTTTGCCTTGTGAGAGAAATCAACTAAAGAATCATACACATCTTTGGGTGGTTTCAGTACGTGTGGGAATTCAAGATCGTCCAATTTAGACTTAAACTCACCAGTGACTTGTGTGAGATTGTTGAGCGTTCTGTACACAGCAAATATCTTCGAGTCAATCAGCAGTAGGAGGTGTGTTGAGGTGAAGGCTAGGCTCTCAACATCCAGGCTCAAGCCCTGAGATAATAAAAATCAAATGACTAATAATTATTCATTATTAATAATAATGATGGAAGAACCCATGCAGTAACAGAGGACCCACCAAAAAGTTTCTTTGGCCTGCAACATTAAACTTGATTAAATGGCACGTAGTACAAGAAGTAAAAAGTGCAAACATCATTCCAACAGCTTGGAATTCACAAGTCTACCGATAATGCACATACAAATTTAAAACAAACATTTAAGTCCCCACTCCCCTCTTTTATGTGCATTACACAATACATCGGACCTACAGCTGCATGTCCCATCCGAAGGACGATACAATAATGCTTGAGTGTCTTGCTTAAGAACACAAGTGTCAAGAGCGGGACTCGAACGCACACTCAGCTGATCACAAACACCAGAGCTTGATTCCGGTGTGCTTGAGTTCGCTCAGCCAAGACATGCTACAATCATTGTAGGTTCATCAAATCTTCACAATCATGAATAGCTTAATTATTCTGAACTTTTAAAAGAAATTCAACACCCAGTAGAATTTGTAATGGTGTTCACTTCATAGAAACTATTTTGCAAATAAGTATTTGGGCCCAAAATGTTGCAAGGGGTGGCCAATACAACTTTCAGAAGGGTAATACCACCAATTTAACCTGTGGACGCTCCAATGAAAAAAGGCAGTCATGATATCAAAAACAACATGAGGGTAATTTTGTTTTGCTGATTTTGGGGTATGCAAAAGACAAACAGAGTCTGATATAATTTTCTTAAACACAGCAATGTTTTAAGACAGCACAAACTTCACACCAAGAAAAGTTTTTAGAATATAAATGGTCGGTTTATATAGTAATCCTCAGAGGTAAGGACTTGCTGAAGAAGAGTGGTCTGTCACATACCTGCAATAGATGGGATGGGAGAGACACTGTCTTTGATGTCTGGAATCCATCCAGTGTAAGTAGCAATGAAATCCTAAAGAAAGTTTTTAAAAAGCCATTAAAAGAGCGAAATAAATAAACCTCTACTCCTAAATCATGCACTAAAGATTTGTATGCCAAAGTCAAATAAACACCATCCTCCTACAACAATTTGAGGGGCTAATTATCCTTGCAGCTGAGAAGCTGAATTGCAAAGGACGCGACTACAATGTGCCGCTAGCCTGCAAGGGTGCTTTTGATATCCAGCCACACTTGAATTTAATTAAGCCTAATTTTCTGAATTGTTTTATGTTAAACTTATATATTTGTATTTTTCTAATGACTTTTCTAATTGACTCTTTGTGAATTTAGACCAAATTCAATCTGCTGATTGTGATGTCTTAAGTTTGAAATAAATCATTCATCATCAAAATCATCAAAATAAATCATTGAGTAATAACCACAAGGAAAACTGACTGGGTAAATTTTTAATAATTTGGGGTTTAACAAAGACAAATTAACTAAAGCAAATTAACTAAAGCGGGATTTAAACCTCAGGATTAACATGCCGGCACTCTACCAACTGAGCTATTGAGCTCCAAAATAATCATCCCCCACTCACTCAGAGAGAAGAATGGCCACCCTGGTTGAGCAAGGGTCTTGTAGCAGCCTGGTAGGGGAGCCTGCCGTATACCCAAGTAGAGTACCCTCATCATTGGTCAACGAAAGCCAATGGTCTGTCAGAGTTACACTGGTATCTCTATGTTGAGAAAAATGAAACTATGTTGTACATTCTGCGGTAAACCAATCTAACTTTATTCTCAATTCTTGAAAATTACTTTCAGAATTGAATCTGAACAGGAATGTGCATGGTAATGCAGATGCCCCACTACATTGAAGCACATGGACGACATTGGTAAGTGTCGAGGTCTAGTATCTGTACTTTATGTGACCCAACATATACATGAAATAGCAAACCTGTGAAACTTTAAGCTTAATCAGTCATCGGAGTCAAGAGAAAGTAGTGAAAAAAAAGAAGAAAATTTTACATGTCTTTTGTTTTACTCAGTTCTCAAAAACAATAGCACTTCAGGCAAAAATAGTTAGAGAAAAGTTTTTCCACCATGACCATCTTTATTTCATAAATAAATATATTGTGCAAATCTGTGAAGATTTATTTCTTCAACCTTAACCAATGTTGTACGCACCCTTTACAGAAAAGAAGCAGAAAACAAAGCCTGATATCAGCACAACTGCTGTCTTATGTACATTTTGTAATGATCCCTTGTTATTTATTTATTTGATAGTGCTTTATTAGGCCCTAATTAAAGCAATGTTTTCTACTTTATCGAATTGAGGCTTGGCCAACATACCTTATGAAGCACATTTGAACTGCTACCTCAGGCCTGCCTCTTATCAAGAACTCCAGTTCTAGGTACACAGGAGTCTTTATAAGAACTTCCCAGTAACTACAAGAAATAAGAAAGTGAGCAAATATCATGAGATAAACCCGATCTCTGCCTTTGTCTGGTCATTGTACATTGGCTTGGACTACATCAGTGGCAAACCCAAGTTTTCATCTAGAGTCTGTGTCAGTGATTTTCAAAAACTAATCTCTGAACCCTAGGGCACCTTACATGAATTGCCCTTAACTTTTTCAGCGACTAGCCAGGGGGTAACAGTGAAGTTGTCATTTCACTAGTGCGCCTGCTTTTTCACTGGTCCATGTTACATGGTTCCCCTTCAACACTATGGGACTTGTACTTTGAAGCATTATGAACAATCAGTGGTTAATATCATGAAAGGGGTAGGAGCTAAATGAACTAGCCAGATGGACTAGTGGTAGAGGATGCTGAAAGGTCCTTGGATGTTTTAATTGGCATTTGGCCAGCGCGGCCACTGTTAAGGAAGAACGCTGCAATACTGCCTATAATTTGTTGTGGTCCACCCATAAAACCCTGCAGTGCAGTATGAGACTATGACCATTACACAATTACACAACTATGACCATTTGGGGCAGTAAGTTTGAATAAGTATGCAGTATGTTTGCTTTGGTGAACGCAGTCCCTTCTCAAATCAGCAAACAGAAGGATAGACCTAGGAAACACTTTCACTCAAAAAACTAATCTACACATGCCCAAGAGACAACAATATTGTAATATATGCGTGAAAATGTCTAACCAAAACATGAACAAGCAACATCTTTTGTTTCTCAAAAGTTATGTGTAGCCTATGTTTGTAAGAATTAATTTTTCAATCTGACCAATGTTGTGCATTGATTGTCCCTTTATTATACCAAAGCCGTATCCAAATTGACAGCTACAGCTATGGCTACTGTTGCTAAGGGTGTTGCTAAGGATGTCCTATTCTTCAACGCATGTTGACAGAGCGATCTAGCCATAGCCATATCCACAAATTTGAACACAATCAAAAATTACAACATCCAATTCTGTCAATCCGTTTTGTATCTGCAGGCAAACTTGCTTAGTAACAATAACTTACCCATATTCCTGACTGAAAGTGCTGTTCTGGATGTACAGTTGCTGCTGGTTAGTCGGGTGAACCTGCTGCAGGTCTGGTTTCTGACCTTTTCTACGAAACATTGTTGTCAAATCTGCAGAACTCTGTACAAGAAGGATAAAGGCAATCAAAAGACATCTGGAACTAGCTTACAGAATTAGAACTATAAGGCTAGATTACAAGACCTATAGGTCATGAGAGTGACGTAACAGCTGAGAGTAAGGTCACAACAATGACAGAGGTTTGGGATTTGACTTCCACACACCAATTCCATCTTTCGCCAAGAAGTTCAATTCCTTAATTGGGTTAGAATCAAGAGATCAAGAGTTGTGGGTGTCGTTTTACCTGTGAAGGAAAGGTAGCATTAACTTCTCTCCCGTCCTCCATCTCAGTCCAGTCCACCACCCACACCCTCAAGGTTTCTGTAATCCACTGGCCAAAGCTGAAGCCTGACCTCCATCTGAGATACACAGGGGTGAGAGTCACTGCTGTCAAAAAAGTCTGAAACTAGGATCCACAGATCTTTAGGAAGTACAATGAAATGATGGAAATTCCACTTTTTGATAACCCCTGGATTTATAGATTCAAAGGAGCTTTTGGGAACAGTATCCGCAACACTAGAAAACATAGAGAAGTAGATCAAAGAGCCTGACTTATTTCATTAGGAAAAAATACAGCATTGTTTGTTTACCAGGCAGACTTTCAAAAAGTCTCAATTCAGGTAAAAGTCTGACATTTCTCATCCCTGGATACAGCAAATGAATATTTCTAACTTGAGAAGCTTTTTCCCCCTAAAAAATAATAAAATACATATGCAAGAAATATGTAGAAATGTAAAAGAAAAACACTATGAAATGTTCTTACATGGAAATCTTGTGGATGGACTTTGCATACCAACTGTAACACAGTGGGTTGTTCCGCACAGTAATAATTTTTCTCTCGGGCACCTGTTGGAAAATGACATGTAGTTTTTTAAGTTAACAATAATAACAATAATAATAATATGCAGTTCCTATATAGTGTTTTGTTACTACTGACGGCATAAAAAGTGCTAAATATTTTTATGATGGGTAAGCAGAGCAAGCAATCCAGACCCGGAATGTTTGAATTTTGAGACCCATTTTCACAGCACCTTTGTAAGGGTTTATAAGGTGATTTGGTGCAGTCTGCATTCAACCATGCTAGAAAATACTGATCAACAGAGAGGAATTCTTTGATATAGTGCGAGATAGCTCCAGCCTGTCTCCGTTGCAATGGATGGAGGAGTCCACTGGGCCAGAGGTAGCTCTTTTGAAATAAAATATAAAAAAAAACCCTGGAGGTTAAGGTCTTTTAGCGCATGCCCTACCTCATAATTATTTATGTTTAAAAAAATTGCATAAAGGAGCCCGGAGGAAAATTTCCTCTGAAGGTTTAAAACAAAATTAATTTGCTGCCAAAAATATATCAGAAATCTTCAGATGTAGATACTTTGCTTTTGTAAAAGGTTGTGTCATCTCAGGAGGTGTTTAATAGTGACCTAAAATAATACTTACACAGTGACAATCTGATGACCAGTTCACAGTTGGAGTAATGGCATGATAGCCTGGTCGATGACATATAACGCTGGTATCCAACAAGCTGGTAACGAATAACATATTACTATGAGAGTAAAAGGATTCTGAAATTGTGGACTTATTCTCCACAGTCTTCTGTGGAGTTTTGTGGCACTTGTAGGTTTGGCAGAAGAATACCAACATAATCGGTTTGGGAAGAGTAAATTAATTCCTGTCCTTTAGTTTTTAACTTTGTTGTCACTTTTTTGAGAAAACAACAACACACTTTTTATGTTTTGATGATGTTTTGTCATTGACTTTGACTAATTTTTCTCTTGGTACGGTATAAACTCGTACCAATCCCCCAGAGAAAAGTTCCATTGATTACTTTAATTAAGGTTCAACTTTATAAAGTTCAACTTTATAATAAGTGAACATTCAGATAAAGTTCTTTCTTAAAACCAATCCACTACCTTTTTCGTGTCTTTTAAAAGCAATAAGTATTAAATTTGTGCCCCTTTACTTCATGGTGCTAAAAATGTACAATGGCATCGATTGAATGCAGCATTTTTGTTTGTAGCTTATATGTTGACCCCTTGAATGATGCAGAACACACCTCCGCACTATGCGCATCCACCATTTCCGCCATTTTGGGAGTCAATTCCTTCTTGTGCATTATTGCCTCCCAAAATGGCAGACAGGATAGGCGTGCATAAGCGCGCTGAGCATCATGAAACGGGTCAATAGGCCAATATTGTACTCTTTCTGACTGCCAAAACCTCTGACCTTTTGTGTAAGCTATGACTTCAGGAGTCACATCATTGAGTGTGAACATTTTTGTCAAGTGTGTTAGCTTGAGTAGGCTAGCATAAAGATGTCCCTTTACCTCTGATTCTGTACCGAGCAACCAAAGGATGATCTCCATTGAAATTCTTGCGAACAGAGTTTGTCTAAGTATTCCACCTGAAACTTAACACAGGAGAAAACATGGTCAGTTTTCCCCTACATACAATGTGAAATCTTTTCTACTTCTACGGCTAGGGCTGTCCTGTTGGTGAGTTACTCTATGCCTCACATGCATTTGTATATAGCCATGCCCAAAGTTTTCGCTACTTCTAGCTCCAAAGCTGGTTTACCAAACAATCACCCATTTTATTTCATCGTTCAAAGGCTTTTCTCACTTAACACAAATTAGACGTACTGTGAAATGCATACTCTAAAGAAGCGGAGATAGAAAAACACACAATACAATACATTCAGCTGTACCCAACATTTTCTTGTAATTTGATTGGTTACAAGTTTGTTCTTAGAATCCTCATTTGCATAGCCATTCCAAATAAAAGGAAATGGAGCACAGTGTCAATTTCTACATGAAGTCTAAAAAAAACCCAATATAAATATATAATACAACTTTTAGCTTTTTGTGAGTTGATGACAAATTCAAAGATTATACATCATCATGTACATTTCCATACAAAAAGAGCAACAAATCACAGCTTGTGCAAATTTAAGTTTAAACTCACTGCTGTGTTGACTCCAATGAATCCAGTCTCTACATCCAAGCTTGGCGAAATCCTTATAAATATGAAAAGTATTATTAACAACAAATGAAAGAAAAAATATTGAGAAGAAAAAAAAATCATGTCATAGGCCCATATAAGAAATAAGATGACACAGTGATCATCTACTAGCTGAAATCTTGAAGAGTCTTGTCAATGTCGGTTAGGCTTTTTTTATTAATTTGTAAAGTTTGTGGTCTTGGTTCTTTACATGCAAGGTCGGAAAAAATGCCGAATAAGACCACCACTTTTTCATTTGCCGTTAATGTAAAAAAAGCCCCACAAAACTTTAGTCAAAACTTTAGTGAATGAGATTAAAAGTTTTTTGAATGAGGTTAAACTATGTCATGTGGCATGTGTGGGGGTTCGGCATCTTAAAAAAAAAAAGACTTCCAATTCTACAGACGACTACCAAGTTACAAGTAAGTACAACGAACAAGTGATACATACATTTTGTATTATGACGAATATACGCCAAACTTTGACGTGAGGTGCCTTGAAAAGCTCTGTAAAAAAGTTAGAGAAAACGTCGTGGCCCAGTCTGCCAGGTTGGATTCAGGCCGTTGCATACAACGCGCAACGGAGACAGCCGTCCAACCAACCAACAACCACCAGCGGCAGAATACGTACCTCCAGACACAAGCAGACGTCAACGATTGGTTACATCGACCCATCGGCAAGTCATGAAACGCAAGTACTGCAATAAATGTCAACCTCCACATCAGTACCTTAATATTCATAACCATCAAATCTTTACCAAGCAATTCATAAAATTGAGCTGTTATTCTACTACAAGTAACCACGTGATTTTCAGACTTAAGTTCTCTTTTCGCGGTAGGTAGATGTTTACTGTCGATCAACCACTTTCCATAATTAATGGTCGACGCGTAAAACTTTTGCGCGCACACGAAAAGTATGAAAGAGCACTTTTGACTTGAACTAGTCCTTCCAACGTTTCTAGCTCTCTGGTGGATTGCATTTTGGACAGTCTGTTGTTCAGACAGTTATCAATTTACGAGAAGGATTTCCTTGTGAATTCATTTATTTTGTTATTTTTTTGCCTTTTTGAAGGCTTTAATAAATTCTATATATATTTTCATAACAACAACCAAGATCCTTTTGGACATGCTAATAGTACACAAACAACGTAACCAAGTAAACATTTTTATCTTTAAAATTATCCAATTAAAGACGAGTATTCCATGTGGAGAATTCATGAATTATTGCAAATTTTTCCAGATTTTTAAAAGGCTCTTTCACATTCATTTTGAATTATTATTACTTTTTAAGTTGAAAACTGCAGTTCACAATTGCTGGAGTCTCTGCGTGTGTAATACTCTACATGCGTAAACAGCTAGTACATGTACAAACAAATCCAGATAGGCCTACCACTGGTCACAAACCGTATTAATAATACACATATATTGATTTTGAAAAAGAGAAAAACAAATTAAATTGTTAAAAGTGCAACAGTTTGTGATATTTAAAAAATGCGCGATGTCCCGTTTCTAATCATAAGCCTACTTACCATCATAGTTCTATAACATGGATTTTCAAAACATTGTGTTTTTGCACGGTTTCTTTGTCATTACATTTAAACAACACATTTCAATACGTGTCACAATTAAATAAAGTTTGATCATGAGGAACGTTTTCTTCCAAACAGTTCACTAATTAACTGGAAAAAACCATCCCAAAACAAAAATAAGCAGGTGTCCCCTTGCAGACTCCGTAGCCCAGTGCCGAGTGTTTTGTGTGAAAAATTCAGCGTAAAGCATCAACTTCGTCCCTGCCGTGTCGTCCCCACCTGTCACGTTAAACGCATAAGCCACTAGGGTTAAAATGGCGCGGTGTGTTTGCGTGCTCGTGGAAAAGAGGTTGACATCATGGCAAACTAGCTCAAGTCTGTTTTATGCATGGCGGTGGACCCCCCGCAAAGCAGGAGGGCAGTCATGCCCACAGTGCTCGTGGCTTCGGCGGACAACCTATCAACTCAATGCCGCCGCTGCCTTGCAAAATCATCTAGTGCTTCGCCATCTTGCTGTCGTTGCAGTCTACAGCTCTGCACTGCATTGAAGTTGTATTTCTGGAGGAATTGCCCCGGCTGAGGGTAAGTATTGCCACCCAGTTTGCTCTCGAGCCGCAATGGCCGACTGATGCTGGATGGCTGAAAATGATTTCTGTCGCATTTCCAAATGTTTTCAAATAATATTTAGGCCTATTTATTTTTCACGTTTTCCCTCGTTATTTCCTGATTCATGTTTGCATGCTTGCAAGAATATTACCTCGCATGGTGATTTCAGGGCATGGGTGACGATATTGCTCTCCTACCTGTGGACTTTGTTTACTGACGTGGTCTCTGTTGTCATTCATTCATTGGTCTTAAGTTTTTAGCTTTGTTTGTCAGTGCTTAAATCATACTTTTTGACTGAAGGGAATTAGTAAGCAATGAAATGAGTGCACTTGCATTTGTTGCACTTGAAGAGTAGAGTAGTTCATTACATCCATAATGGGTGGAAATGAACTGAAAATGCAGTTGCTGGAATGAAAATGATTTCTAGGTGGCTTGTTTGTTAAATCTACCTTAAAAATCATGGCAGAGGACGGGTTGCCCTCTTGCCTCTGTTCTTGAACTTGCTCTGGAGCTCTGTCTACAGTCTAGTCTCATTCTACTTAATATATAATAACTTATCTTACTTGTTTCATGGATGTTTCTCGATTAGAAAATATTGCTCACTAACCTTTGTGAATTGTCCTTTCAGTGTCATTATTGTTGTTTAAGTCTACTCTTTATTCTTAATTGTACCATGGAGGCACGCTTCAATTTTTTATAAACAAAAAAGTTAATAATAGTCATACTGTGTAGTACTAGTAGTAGTTCTGTAGGTATTGTACAAAATGCTGAAAAAGTAAGTGCTCATTTAGTACTGTTGTTACTGTTGGTTGAGGGTGTTGTTTCTATAAAATGAGATAATCAGGTCGAGGGGATTGATTGTCCGTCCTGTGGCACTCTGGCTGCAATAATGATGAAGCTAATTAAAGTAGTGATGTAAAAATGTGCAGGCCTGGAAACAAACGGAGGCCATGGCGGGGCCATGGGGGCCATTGGCGGGGCCATGGGGGCCATGGGGGCCAATGGCCCCCATGGCCCGCCACAAATGAAAGTTCAGTACCTGGATTTCAGACGTGTCAAATTCCACTAACGCTCGTGTAAGTTGCGTACATGTCCAAGCTTTATACTGTACTCGTGTGTACTGTTCTACTATGGACTGGCACGATGATGTGATGATGGTGGTGGAAAGTTTGTCTGACACCCCGGTATTTTGAGCAAAAGTGACGTCATTAATGCGGAGTACTATTTAGTTGAGTTAAAGTACTGTATGCTAATGTTACTAGCAGTAATATATGAGATCAATCATACACCAGGGCTCACCAAATACTAACTACATTCATACTTTTTTTTTTCTCGCAATTTGATGTTTTTTTAAACATCCAACTTTGAAAAATTAGACGATTCAAGCCTAGGATACAACATATAAGTTTACTTATTTTTTTAATTAAATGCTTTGTTGCTAAAGAATTGCTTATAACCAGGCTTGAAATGGAGACCATGGCTTCTGTTGCCATGGTCTTTGCCCTGGTGCCCCATCAAAGGTTTCCATTAGACTTTACAGAAGTGCCCTTTGCAAAATGAAAACGGCCTTGCCCTCTCAAAGATGAAATTCCAGGCCTGTAACTACCTCTGACCACATCTTGGAACTTCTTATGCGCTTAGACCCTTGTCAGTTCTATCTTGAGGCTAAAGCAGCCTTTGTGTTAACACTTTCTCATTATAGTTTTATATTAGACTAGACGATTGGAGTCATTCAATTTGTCGAAAAAATCAAGGAAACTGTGTACAATGTTTAACAACTCATTACTTTATGTCCATTTGCAGTAGAGGATGCAGCTATACCATTATCGTTATGAGTGAAGGGAGCCAAGCTGTCGGCAGTGACGCTGTGTTACCTGAAGGGCCAGTAGGAGGGGTCCCACAAGCTAAGCCACTTCATATCCAGCGATTAGAGCAAGCAGTACGCATTGAGCCTTATTTAAACTATGTTGAGAAACTTCTGACTGCCTCAACACCGTAAGTATTATTGACAGGTTATTAGGCCGTGTCCTAAGTGGCAACTGCGGCTGCAGTTGCAGCTGTTGCTGAAGTTGCTGGGTGGCATGGTTGGCTTGTGCGTAAAGCGCTTGCCTCTCACCACTGTGGCCCTGGTTCGATTCCCGGCTAAGGCAATATGTGAGTAGAGTTGTGCGTTGGTACTCTCCTATGCCACAAGGGTTTTTCTCCAGGGCCTCAAGTTTTCCTCCCTCTGGGAAAATCAAACACTTTTGATCTGAGGCTGTGCTCCGTGTTCATGTATGTGTTGATGTGGCTGGCTGCCGAGGGCGCCCTTGCATACCTGCATTTCGAACAAGTTGTAGTTGCGTCCTTCCCAATTCAGCTTCTCAGCTGTGAGTAAGGATGATTAGCCTCCCAAATTATTATTATTATATTATTATCATAAAGGGTGTTACTCTGGGCATCCTATGCATATTCATTTGACGATCAAGCCATAGC
>JAAFGO010001838.1:577446-596840 GCA_010994315.2 Pisaster ochraceus | reverse complement strand
TATTGAACAATTGTGAAGTTTTAAAGATACAGTTTTGACCGGCAGAAGGACGTAAAACAATTAGTTTGCAAAATTGTGTTGCAAGAAAACAAAGTGTGACAATTTTTCGCCCATTCATATGCCATATTGGAAAGTAAAGTTAATTTGACTTTGGAATGTAAAAACATGTCTTTGTAAGAAGTCTAACAACAAGTATAACAGTTATGCCATGTTTGACTTTATAGACCATTACGCTCAGTGCTCGGTAAACATCAGAGGCCTAATGTGCATACTGATCAAGTTGCCTGTGTTACACTGCACACTGGTAGACAGAGCCTCATAATCTTCTGTCAGGGCACTGAATGAGGTGTTTTCATTGTTACTGTTTTATTTACTTTGTACAAATCAGGGCCCAATGTCACGGCTCTGCTTACCGCCGAATTCCGCGCTTACGATCATCATTCTCCGCTTACTGGGCAAGCGCCAAATTTCTGCACTAACTGTGTAAGCGAAGAATGCCTAGTAACCTGGAGTACGCATGCGCACAAGTAAATATTCCCCGCTAACCTTTGAAATATGGTTGACATAAGCGTGGATATCCCTGCTTCCCTGAAACACTGATTCTTTGCTTACGGTATGAAGCAGAAGCCATGAAATTGGGCCAGATTTCAATAGTAATTTGGTTTTTACCCTACACCGATGTAAACAATTGTTCTGTATTCCGGATGCAATTATTACATCAATTCAATTGTTAACAATAACCACTCCTAATTACAAGATTCAAACTGATCTGTCGTCGCTAGGCATGCTTGGTGGTCTAGTGGTTAAGATATCTGCTCTAGAATGCTGGGGGTCATGGGTTCGAACCCTACCCCAGTATTATGCCCACATGATTCAGGAAAGCACGGAGTATACATTGCTTATCACACATAGGTAGATGGTAAAACCAAATCCTTATCCTGTATCTCCAATGCATTTAGTCCATTCATTGAACAAATTTCAATATTTTTTCATGAATGAAAATAAAAAAAGGGATTCAATTTCCATATTTGGTACAGGTGACTTTTTGTGTGTGTGGGTTCTCTCGGCAGATATCAAGATCAGATGGATAAACAATTATATTAAAATAAGAACAACTGATATTATTTGCACAGCATTGATACCGATTGGAATTGGATACCAAGTATTGAGAGATTTATACTAAAGACACATCTGGCTAGTTCGTAAGCAACTTTGCACAATTTCTGCTTCATTACAGCCATATGTTACCCTAAGTGTCTCAATTTCCCTACAGATGCACACATTCTGCTTAATTTTTAGGCTTGTCGCTCAAATCACGCCGCAGAAATAGAACCAAATGGACTCACGTTTCAACCCCTAATAGGAGACGCCATCCCAAAGGAAAATCAAATACCCCCGATCGGTTGTAGCGATATTGTGTATTTTTAGTCTGTAAATGCCTTTGTGTTTTATGGGAACCATGAGAATTGCACATTGATGCAGAGAGAGAGAGACTTGGTACACTTTCAATATTTTGTTTTCATTTATTGTTGTAGTAAACTTTTACAGAGCTGCCAATTCTCCCTGATTCTGCAGAAAGTTCCCTGAAACCCCCCAATCTTTCCATGTTCTGATGAACAAATGTTAGAGTCTCCCTGATTCTGCAAACTTGTTCCGTATTATGTTATATGTCATTCAAGCAAACGTTGGCAGCTGTGCTTGTATTTCATGGCAACTTAAGAATGTTTGTGTGCACACAATCCATTTGAAGTTTCCACTTACACCATGTGCTGTGTTTGTGGAGGTGTTCGTTGGAGTGGGAAGAGATTTAAATGGTTGAAAATCAAGATGACTGCACTACGATAAAGGTCTATTCACATATTTGTTGTCTTCTTGCAATGGACACGTGCACTTGACGCTAAAAATTGGAGCAATTTTGTTCCTTTTGACCGGCATCAGCAGCACTATGTTCCTAGATTACCAGGAGTCTTCTGAATAGATATTATTAGTGATGATTAATATAGATGATGATGATTTGATAACTAGATGATTTACTTGTTCGTCTTGAACTGCCCACAGATCCAGCGTATGGTCATCACCGGGGGACAGTTCAAACCGGAGCAACTCAAACCCAAGGAAGTCGTCTCTCTCCTTCTGGACGACGAGGAGATTGAACAGAAATGTAAGATGAAAACCTCCCTACTCGCACCAATTCCCCAATCGCCTCATGATTGATGACATCTTCTTGTTCTGTTTTTTTTTCACCACCTGGTTTACCAGTCACCTTATCTTATAAACTATGTTTTTGTTGTTGATTTTTTTACTGAAAATATTTATTCTCTGGCTTCTTTCTTTCTCTCTCTTTTCTTCTCTCTCCCCGTCTCTCTCTCTGTTTAAATTTAAAGAGAGAGAAGGGACCGGTTCACATTCCTCTTAAACTGGAATAAATTGTAAACTGGTGGAAAGCAAGAGGGTCCATGCAGGTGAATTTCTGATATTTGAGTCGTTATGCAAATACTTTTCCCCGTGTAACTGTTATCCACTTGCAAGGTAGGACTTCCCTAAAGCAGTTTTTTAAGAGAGATGTTTGCGATAGCACCATTTGAATAATTTGTGGTGGAGAAAGCGCATGCTTTCCGAGCCACCACAACTCTTAAAAAAAAAATGTTCACACAAATCTCTTCAGGCTGTGTTTTCACCATGCAAAATGAAACAAACCAAACATTCCTTGTAGAAACATTTCATGTTTATAAACAACAAGTGAAACTGACTCAGTTGGTCGAGGGCTGGCACGTTAATCTGGAGGTTGCAGGTTCAAGCCCTGCAGCCGATTTCACGAAACTTAGGATTAATCTTCAGGTTTACATGTTACAGTGCAAGGCTGGGACTCGTCCTATGTCCTAAGATTAATCCTAAGTTAGGAAGAGTTTGGTGAAATTGACGGCTGCTCTAGTAAAGCTTTCTTTGTTCAACCCCAAGTCTTTTAATTTTCTTTACAATTTTTTTATAAATTATTTTTGGTTTACTACTACTTTAAATCCAAGGTCACTGTCACCTTTCTTACAGCTGTTTTAATTTAGCGCTCCTTCTGTCTATCTAGTCAAGTTTTGAATCAATTAGTATCTGAAAGTGAGATTATTGTCGTATGTTGACATCATACTGTTGGGTACAGAGCTTGAAATACCTTTGGGTTCAGAAGGTTGAAGCCATTGGTCAGTAAACACAAAACTAAACAAGTCAGGCAGTCTAATGTTTTCCAAATTGAAACAAAATTACCAATGCACACTTCATCTTTTCAATGCCAACCTGCCTCCTAAAAGTGAAGCAAATATGAACGGGATATAAATACATTTTAGGTCTTGTAAAATTATTTCTGGTCCAGTAAAGTTCTGAAATGCAAGACCTGTGGTCCGGCGGAGATCGATTTTAAATTTGAGACCTGGGCCCAAATTCGTTGCTTAAAAAACTTTGGTAAGCAAAAAAAAGAGAGGAGGATATCAGTCACAGATGCTTTATGAGACGTGGTATTTTGGCTGGTAATGTTAGTCTGGTATGCATAGATTTTGTTGTGCTAAGCAAGCTCTTCTGCATAAGCAGCCTTATGTATGTTGGCCTTGATGCATAGATCTGTCGTTTATGTCAATATTATTTTCATTCCATTGTATCCAGTTTGTTTTACCCTTTGAAAGGAGCCTTTCATGATTTCCTCTGAAAGTGCTGGCAGTGGTTTACCAAACAGAACAATCCAGCAAATAGCAGACATTGTTGGCATTTTTTGGCCTCATCGTCGATAAAAGAGCAAGAACTTCTGTGTTTGTTCTCTGACCAATTCATATATGTACTTTGAAAAAAACAAAAAACAAACTTGGTTGAATCATTGAACTCTTGCCTCGGAAATAATGCAAGCCCTTGTTGTAAGAATATCTATTGCACTTGTATTGTGCACATGCTCCTATTAATCAAACATCTCCACACACACACGCAGACATACGCACACGTGTATTATATGTTAGAAACCTGGAGATGGGCGGGCAGGAAAACGAACAGATGTAACATGTAGATTCTTTATCCCAAACTCCACACCATTAAATCATTTCTGTGTGCGAGTGTTGGACATCTTCCAGTTGGCGTTGTCAATAGAACATTTGTGCTCCATCATTGCCCTGATCAGTCGCTTTTTCTTTTTTCTTTTTTGCTTTTTTTTTTTTTTTTAAGAGTAGAATAATGTTTGTTCTGCTTTTCTCACGAATGTTTCATCATGTGACACACTTTCCAAATGACCTTCTCTGGCCGTCATAAATTTCCCCGCAGAGAAATTCCTTTGGAAGTTTCAGATTTATTGCACATTGAAGTGCTTGTATTCCGTGCACACCCATAAAAGGAAAACGAATAACAAATGTCTTAATCCTGAGCATTCTTTTCAGAAGGGGGGAAACAAAATAAATAATAAGTTTGACTCCAACAACTTTGGAAATTAAGTCATCCATCAAAAGTTTGATGAGTTATCTAGAGTATTTAATACAGGGAATTATTAAGGCCATATACGTCTCCTGAAAACTTTACAATTGGTTAAAGGGATGTTGTATAGCTTTACTTTATAAAGATACAGTTCTCTACTTTAAAGGGTGTACGCAAAATTGGTGAGATTGGAAAAGTAAATGTTCAGGAATTCGGACATCACTTACACCGTCTACAGAGGGTCATGGTGGAAAAGTGCCCTTGAAGTCTTTTTGCTTGACAGCATGTAGTTTTTTAAAAAGAGTGAAAAGAATTAGTTCTGATTTTGTGAGTCCAAAACTCAATATTTAAAAAAACAGTGAAGACAAATACTTTTTTCCCCACTATTTTCTCATGACCGATTGAGCTTAAACTTTCACGGGTTTGTTATTTTGATGTACATGTTGGGTCACATGAAGTGCAGATACTGGTATTGTATAAGTATCAATGTTGCTTTTTTTTTAAAGAACTAACAACATAAAAGTAAACCATTGCAAATGAATTCAGTGCTCTACACAGTTTGTAGTGGATATATATTAACTTCCATATATTTTGGGGGTAAAGGCAGGGCTCGAATTTGGGGTAAAATTTCACAAGACCGCAGGGCTTGTTGCTAAAAATGTTTACTGGACCAGAATTTATTTCACAAGACCAGAATCTTTATGACAAAGAGCTTTCTACACAGTTTAATATGTAAATTGCACTATTAAGAGAAAATTTACAACGTATCTCATTATATATTTTGTCTTGATACTGAACAGAATTGTATTAGACTTGAGGTCAACATCTGAACACCATTTTTTTCTGCTAAAGATATTACATAGTGGCTATTATTCAATTGAAAAACCCAAGACCGCCGGACTTGTCAGGTCATGAGTTTACTGGCCCGAGGCTAAAATCACTGGCCTCGGGCCAGCGGTCCAGTGTCAAATTCGAGCCCTGAAAGGAAATAAATTCAGACAAACTTTTCATCAATTTTTCATTACATTATCTTTACTGCAGTTCCCCATGCAGTTATTTGTTATCACTTCCTAGGTTTATCTCCTAAAAAGGCAGGAGATAGTCGCAGTTTTGCAATTGCATTTTAAGTTACATGTTTCGAAAGAAATTTGTTGTCATTTACTTTAAAGAGTGGTAATTGTTTTTGTTTTTTAACCTGACACAGATGTGTGTTATGCACTGTGTATACTCGATTCCTTCCTGAGTCTTGCGGGATAAAAATCCACAGTCATACTGCTCGAGTGGGATTCGAACCCACAACACCTCGCATTCTAAAGCAGGTGTCTCAACCACTAATCCACCAAGTGTGCCCGGTGGCTAAAAGCCAGTTCAAATCCAGCAAGGAATCCTGACATCTGCTTTAGAATGCAGGGGTCGTTGGTTCAAATCCCATTCCAGTAGCGTGCCTGTGGATATTTTTATGGAGCAGGGCATGAGAAAGTACCTGACTGCACAGTGCATTTCACACATTGGTGAAGGGTAAAATCTAAAATAGTATCCTTTATCCCCAATGCCATTATTTCAATTGTTGGAGAGCACTTTATGAAGTTTTTTTTTGGTCATCAATTGTTGTTTGTGTATAATGGGAACTTATCAATATTTTTGCCGTTGTTTTATTGTTATACCACTTATAATATTCTTTTTCCCTGATGCAGTTATTCCATTGATTAGAAAGCAGTTTATGTAAATTGATTGTTGTTCGTGTCCAAAGGAAACTTCAATGCATATTTTTGTTGTTGTTTTACCAAGAATAATATTCTTTATCCCTGATGCAATTATTCCATCTTGTATAGAAAGCAATTTTATGGAATCGATTGTTATTTGTGTACAACGGAAACTTAAGAATATTTCCATTTTTGTTTCGTTATTTCACTCTGAAGTCCACGAACGACAGCGCGAGAAGAAGTTATCTGAAGAGCGCTATCGAGCAAAGGATCGCAAGAGAAAGAGGGACAAGTACGCTGAACTGGTAGGTCAATCTCTCCGCTGAAACTACACTTTGAATTTCTCATCACTTTCTTATGTTTTTAAAGCTTCACTCACCACAGAATAAGGGTTCAGTCAAAAATAGGGTTAGATTTTGAAAATATATGATGTCCAAGTTTATCATCAATTGAAAAGGAGGGTGTTGACACTACTCATGTATACAAATTATTCACATTACAATGAAATACAAAGCTAGGAATTCCTAGTTTGGCCTCGGAATTCTTAGGTTGGATATCATTTGTGGTAGGCCTGGAAAAGCCATGACCTCTGTTGCCCTGGGCCTAATTTCATAAAACATGTTAAAGCTTACCTTGCGACCCTCGGCACAGTATTTGTTTCATAAACACTGTTAAGAAGAAAAATCACACTAACTTGCCAGCGGTTCTTGTAAGCAGATGAAGGGGGGGGGCAACAATTCAAGTCCGTTGTGAACAGGCTTATGCGCTGTCAAATCGTTGCGATCGCTTATGAAATACACTTTTCCTTAGGCATGTGTTTCCGCTTTAGTAAGCTCAAAGATTTGCGCACTGGAAAACAGCTAAATGAAATTGGACCCTGGTCTTGACCACTGTTGCCCCTGGTCTTGTCCTTGGTGCTCCATAGACTTAAGGTTTTTCAATGGAAATGCTCTTTGCAAAGCGGAGTTTGCCTTGCCCTTTCAAAGTTGATATTCCTGGCTTTAGGTTTTATCTAATGTTGTTATCTCACATCAGAAATACTGTGGAGTAAATAAAGATGGTCAGTTAGTTTGTTTTTGACAAGCCAAAAGTGGTAAAACATATACTCTCCTTGTATATGGCAAGCAAACATATTGCATAAGTATTACAAAAATAGCTGCATATATATTTTCAATGAAACTCAATAACTCCTTCCTATTTCCCAATGTAATTCTTTAGAAGAAAGATGCCGACAAGAAATTGAAGGGCGATTTGTTAGCTGCTCCTCTGGTAGGATCACTGGTGTCCGACAGCACCAATGTATCGATTGACGGTGAAGATTCCATGATTAGTTTAGACTCTGGAGTTCCTAGCCCCCTCAGTGTGGTGAGTTAACCCCTGAAGCTTCTAAATTTATTATGGGGTTGAACAAAGTAAAATTGACGAGAGCGGGATCTTGTAGAGCACCGGTGCATTAATATGGAGGGTTGTAGGTTCAAATCCTACTCTAGTCAGTTTTTCTTTCTTCACCCCCCAAATTAACTAAAATTTACCCAGTCAGTTTTCCTAGGTGATCCCTCTGCTGCCGCTTTCCAGGTTGTATGCCCTATCGTAAACTTTGGTGTGATCCCTGGTTATTCGGCAGTTACAGGCAGCAGAAGAATCACCTTAAGAGTATGCAAATTTTCATTTCATTTGCCCAGTCAGTTTCCTTTGTGGTTTGCTACTTGATAAATTGTATATTTGATAAGGAACAGTACTGTTTGGATGTGCGATAGTCACTTTATACCTATTCTATTAAAATTCAAGATTGCTTAATTGTGGTTAGCCACCATCAATCACTTAGTCTTGACTGAGAAAGCTGGCTATCGGAAGCTTCTACCACTTAACCAATTAGTCGGGCTGATGAGGATTCCGTAAAGTAGATCATAGATTGAAGCGAAGGGCGTACAACATCGGCAGCAAGATCCAACATCCAACACCTCTCGTTAGCTATCAAATTGTACATATATTTTGGTTCATGTTCACCAGACATTGTTGTTCGACAAGCACTTTGTGCTCAGTTGCCTTCTGGGTCCTCCAGAAAAAACATACATAGGAAAATCCATTGGCACACTACTTGGATGGGATTCGAACCCACGACCTTCACTAATCTGGAGCAGATATGTTTGAATCAAATTCTATATGGTTGACTCATGTAGACTTTTTGAAAAAGCCATTGAGAAGGACTGCTACTGTGGTCAAAACCACAGTAGCAGTCCTTCTCACAGGTCGTTGTGGTCTATAAGCAGCTTGCAACAGCTATTTCTATATTTTTTTCCAAGTGTGTTTTCAAAAACATCTCCCCCCCAAAAAGGCAAGCACTGTGCAAAGTTATTGTATCTGTCGATTTACTCTGACACATCATGTGGGAACTGAAGATGAAGTGATTATGAGTGTAAATTCATGGAGTTTTTTCAGAGAAGACGGAGGGGTTCAAACATAGAAGCTGTAAGAACTGCTCTTAGTGATTGATTGATTGTATCATTTGGCTCTCACAATCATCGCCCTCTTCAAGGTCAAAGTCATTGTCACGATCCGAAACTAATGGAGTCTCTCGACGTGTCAATGTATCCACTCAACTGGCGGAGCTGTAGCGAACATTTTTTCGTCAAATTGAAGTTCGGTCTCGTGTGCTGCACACTGATTGATTGAAATTTTAGTGATATCATTTATGAAAGTTCCACCCATGGCGTGACAATAATGTATACTATTGAACTCGAGACTCGATGTGAGCTGTACTATTTTTATGTTGTTCAAGTATTCGTAAGGAAAAATCACTCTGACGATTCCACGGACGGACGGGACAGTATTTGCCATTCTATCAGATTACAAGTCAGTGTGGCTGATAATTTGTTACATAATCAAACTCATTAATTGAATTTATGTGTCTGTGAATGGGGTTGATGTGAGGGAGGGAGTGAGGGGGAGGGTTGGAGGGTGGGGAGGCACTGGTGGACCCTAAAGATGTCTGGTCAGGTAGAACAAGACACCTAAAGGTTCAACCAGATAGGATTATGCATGCAAGAATAACAATGTGTAAAGTGCGTGTGAGTGCTGGCAAGACACACAAGGCCAAAGTCAAGCTCACCACTCACGTCAGCGGCCACCACCAGACAACCTCAACGGAAATCAATACATGCAAATTGGCTGACATCTAGGTCTTCATTTACAATTCCCTCCCCCCCCCTCCACCTTCCCCATGTACTCGGTGTGCGTCGATCTAGAAGAAGTCATTGTACTTTACCCAATTTTCTCGGGTTTGACTTTGCCTGAGCTACTCCTGGCAAGGTAAAGCCTAGCCTGGGGGCAAGTCAAGAGGGAGAGAGGGTGGGGTGGGAGTGCCTTGCCCGCTGCTGGTTGATACAGCGTGGGTGCTTGCAGACTTTCCCCTCTGGAGGTATCATTGATGCCTGGATGCACCCCTCTATTGATTGATCAATGGGGGATGAATGGTTGCTTGTACTACGGTCAGGAGACCCAAAACGGAAATGTACTAGATTGGGTGAGGGGGGGCCTCATTTACCACAGCGTCAACACTGCCCTCGTTGCAGGTGTTTGCCAGGAATTTCTTGGAAGTGCCTCCTTTTTGTCCCCTTCATTTTTTTCGTCCAATCTAGGGATCAATGTGATCGATGTGTAGTCCCCAAGGCTGGTACAGTGTTGACTGAAAGTCCTTCAATGTTATGGCTTTATTGTTCATAGACATATTAGTGGTTTATAATATTTTTTTTAAAGAGTGACTCTGGTTAACTTGTTTCTTAAACTGATTTTCTAGCCATTTTTAAGGACCAAATTTATGCCAGAATATTTTTTGAAAATGTGTATTTTGTCGTTGAGTTTATAAAAAACAATATTTTAATAGTGGCTTCTTGATCAGATTATTAAAACATGCCAGGTTTTTCATAAGGATTTTTTCCAAAACAATGGGAATCCTAATTGAAGCAAGGTCCTCAAAATGTTTTTTACTTCATGTCTAATGTTTGGCTATAAAACTCTACTGTACAATGGTTTTGTGTTATGATTTCTGTAAATTTTATCATCAATAAAAAACAAATCTTACAATTCTGATTAACATTTTTACACTATTAACATAACATTTGTATTGTTTTTTATTTATTTATTTATTTAATTAATTGTTTGTTTGTTTATTTATTTATTTATTTGTTTATTCAATTGAGCTATTATTTATTTGTTTGTTTATAAATGTTCATTTTGTGTTATTATTTGTATTAGTCTTTTTTTTGTGTGTGTGGGGGGAATTTTCCTGCTTCATGTACCTGCGGGTATTGACCTGATCCAATAGATTGTGCATTAAGAGAACCCTGACACGATACTAACTCTATCGTTTACAAAACTATAATTGACATGGACATTATATTTATTCACAAAGTAAATTGTTATTCCTTCCATTGGTTCTGTTATGCTCCAGTCATAATGGCTGGTTTACTTTGTAGAAGATGATTAAGATACTGTTTGAAAATAGCTGGCCTTTTGTATCCCAGAGCTGCCACCTCTCCCTGATTCTGCAGAAAGTTCCCTGAGAATAAAACCAATCTTTCCATGTTCTGATAAACAAATTTAAAAATCCTCCCAGATTATAGAAACTTTTTCCGTATTGTGTTGAATGTAATTCTAAATATCTCCCTGATTGTCGTACAAAATCGCCCCGATTAAACATGCAAATGCTGGCAGCTCTGATCTCTCTCTACTGCATGGAAATGTTCTGAAGTTCTTAAAGTTCGGTCGTCCAAGTTGAAATAGAGTTCATGAAGAAAGCGTTCTTTACATTTGACGCTCCTGTGTCCTTCTCTAAGTCTCCTTAAACCAAGCAGCAAGCTTCATCATCTTAAGCCAGTATTTAGGATGGATATAAGAACAGGTTGAGCTTCTACACCTAATACGTCTATTCCTTCAAAAATCACTCAACCTTTCTATGGCAGTAAACCCTCTTCGATGGTGACAGATATCTCTGGGAGGAGACTGGTGCGGGCCAGATTTATGAGCCACTGGAGTTGAGATTTAAGTGAGCTTTTGAGAGTTGTCATAACTGTAGGAGACTTTTTGTTTTTGTCACTGTGATGCTAGATAAGGGAGAGTTGAATGAACAGGGATATGGGGTTGTCAGTGCTTTTTAACTCTACGGCATCTTCCAGACAGCACGCATGACCGCAGCCAGTTTGTTATTGAGGCTTAAGCACTTGTAAAGCAGCGACAGTTGGAGGCAGTATAACCGTATTTGGCCTGCGTTCTTCAAACCTTACCGTCATTCCGCGCGTGGTTATTAACCACATTTCCTATCGGGGGGGGGGGGGGGGGGGGGGGGGGGGGGGGGGGGGGACGCCTCCGGCCGGCTTTTCAACTATAATCACCCGGGCTTAAATGTGAGCCCGTCACCTCGCTTGTTTCAGTGGAGTCGCACTTTGGGTTTACAGAAAAAAAACTGCGTATAATGCGATCCAGGGTATGACTCTGATGCGGGGACAATTTTTTGTGGTGGCGCGGACTAATGAAGCGCGGTCGCAATGGGACCGCCATGGGTCAGACGACGGCAAATCACATCCCCCAGTACTCCGCTTACACAACCATTTTCACACTAATGGTGTTAGCCCCGCGAGGTGTGGCGGCGACCCAAGCAGAAAGTGTTGCCAGACATGCTGGGGATGGGGAATGGAGTACTCAGGTGGATAATCTCATTTACATGTTTGTCATTCGCTAATGAGATCATGTTTACCGGATACTGGAGTAATTAACAAATTAAAAGGATCTTAGAATGTTTAACACCTTTGTATACGTTTGTGATGCATGTAATTCTTCTCTCTTACTCAAGAAATACTTTAATTAATAAGTTTCTTAAAACCGTTTTGTACCTCCGCTAATGAAGCCTTGATTTATATTGTGATTCATCTATGACCGAAGTAGAGTAAAAAAAATGGGGAATAACTGTACTTCAACGAGATAGATTTGATTTGATTTAAATGGTTTATAGATGAATACAAAAAAGCGTTCTCACAGCGAGGGCCAAATTGACACAATCTTTAGAAGATAATAATATGTACACCAATATAACAACAAAAATACAAAAGTAAATACAAATGTATGTACATATGGTTAGATTCGGAAAAAACATACAGAACAGGACCTATAGAAGCAAACATATTTCAAGTACCATTTTTTTATTTTAAAATTATTAATAAGGAAATTTGTCATTAAATTTGTCATTTTTTTAAGTGAAGGAGAAAGGTATAAATGCTGAAAGTACACACCCTTCAGAACCAAGTCATTGTTCAATTGATTAATTAATGTAATGGTGTATTGAGTTGTATTCTTACAGTCTATTACAGGCTTGTGATGATAAATCGATATGCAGTCCCGATCCTTCTACTCGGCCTAAAATCACAGCATCGCCGCAATCGCTATGCGGTCCCAGTGCATTTACTCAGCCCAAATTACAGTGTCACTGATTGAGTGCTGTAAATCAATACAGCCCAGTTTTTTTTTCTTCCCCCAACTGTTAACAACTTTTCAATATTTCAGCAAATCAATAACTAGCTTGGCTTTGGCAAAGTGCCAACCCAACCTCTGGATCTTCCAGAGCTTGTGTGGGATATGGGTGAAAGAACTTGTTTGATCGCTTGAAAAGAAGGAATCATTAATTACGGGAACATTCATCGTCGTTTTTTTCCATCCTCTAAATTTTTCACTAACATACTACCTAACCGACCTGTGAAAATTTCCATCAAATTAGGAGGTCCTGTTTAAGTGGGAATTTTTTTTTTTAAATAATAAAATGTTGATGTTTTCATTTTATGTGCATTCTGATTATTTGTTGATTGCAAGAAATAAGTAAGCAATGTTGATTTGGGGATCTTCCATTGCTATTTCTTCGTAACCTTTTAAACTGGAGTATTTCACTGGAGGGTGGGTACTTTTCTGCTTATGTGGGATTTCAGTGAAAGAACTTGAAAGGAATTTTTTTCAATATACATGTTAAGACCTCAATGGTTTTGTCTCTAATTTTCACACTATCTAACATGCTACTCAACCAAGCCTTGAAAATTTCCATCAAATGGGGGGGGGGCGTTTTAGTGGAAGTGGTGAAACAATTTGTATGTTTTTGTCAGTTTTTTTTGTGCATGCTCACGTACCTTCGTAATTTTGATTGCAACAATCTAAATAAGCAGTCGTGATTTTGGGGTCCTCAAGTGCTATTTTCTCCACTTCTAGATGTTAGAGTGAAATATTTTCACTGGAGGAATCAGTACAAGTATGAACTTAATCCACAGGGAGCTTTCAGATTGGAGCTTAGCAGATTTATAAATGAACTACCAATCGTGATCAAAGTGGTTTAGACTTAAGTCATTGTTTGCGCCAACCAATAACCTGAAGCTTTGTCCTTCTCAGACAAAACAACGAGACAAATTTCTAGGCCAAAGTGTATCCCCTTCAGCAAGATACAGTATTCCAAGTATTTGAAACACAACAAATTGTTGAAGTCAAACTTGTCCTTGAGTTTCCTTGAACGCCCTGAGCCATATTAAAGTGCAATGATTGTAACCGAAAGCGTAGTATTGTATGTACCAGTACATTCTGAAAAAATGTAAGCAATTTGATGGTCCCACGGTCCGTAATTCTGAATAATGACTTATGTAATGCGATGGTATTTCAGCTAATGCCTGGCATTCAACCTTTGCAGATACAACAATTTAACTATCTGACTCGCTGAATAATTATGATTGATCCATCAATAAAAATCGTTCCCAGCCTCCCTCCCCCCCTGAAGTGGTGCTACGTTCAATTTCATATAATGCTTCGTCGCATTTTGCTAAATTTCCAAAATCTTTGCAGCAAGGTCTCCTTTTGGAGGTGGACAGGCTGGTTTGCATTCTGAACTGCAGGACGCATGTTCTGCAAAATCACTCAGAAAATTTATTTATACGTGGGTTCTGTGAAAGTACTTACTTAGGCTTGTCTGATATAAACACCATGCAGGACACATGACTGCACACAATTGCAAGCAATGCTGCCTCTATTATAAATTACAGTCACGGAATTATCCAATAAAATTCCGTTCTCCATTTCTTGGCTACCCTTGTGATGGTCTCATCTGGACCACCCTAAAAAAAAAACCTTATCTAACCTGGCCACGATCCACCATAAGACCACGGACATTCGGAAACCCTGGGAAAGTGAAAATGAAGAAGTAAAAAAAAATAACACTAACTGAGTCTCTCAGTAATGCTCTTTTAATTCCTTATCTTGTACGCCATATTTTGACCTTTGGTACTTTTGGCAAGTTCTGTCACCAGGGTAGTGATACTGGTGCTGAGAATCTAACAGCTCTATGTTTGTGTTAATCACAAAAAAATACATCTGGCTTTTTTTTTCTTTTCTTTCTCTCTTCTAACACTTAACATGTGTTTTGAAATTGTACCCAAACATTCCAAATAGCGTTTTTTATTTACTAAACAAAGGGTCAGATAGTGTGGAGACTTTGTGTTTGACTTTGATTTCAGAATTTAAGAGAAGTGAGATTCCCTTTTTTCTGTAGAGTCCCTGCCCCCCCCGCCTAGAGTTACACGTAGACCACCACAGAGGCAATGACCTCTGTTGCCCTGGTCTTGGCCATGGTGCCCTTTCAGAAGTTCTCCGTAGGCCTTAAGACTTTCCTGTTGAAGTGCCCTTAGCGAAATGAAAATGGCCTTGCCCTCTCAAAGATTAATTTTCAGGCCTGCCTTGGGTCCCACATTTGTCACAAAGAAGCAGTCTTTTTTAATGCCAATGTCCTGCCTCATGGGAACCGTTTGTTAATTTGCTAGGAGTTTCAACGAATGTAGCCATTATTTCCAAGTTGTGACAAATTGTAGCTGAGGGTTGTTAAAGGAAGTGAGAGAACTCCTTTTAACCAAATGATGTTTTTCAACAGCCAGAAAGCCACATGTATCTCTGACACTCTTCTTTATAGGCGTATCTTTTGAAACAGCTCTAGACTTTAGACTTTCGGATTATATCACAGCTGCGGGTTTGCAGCCTTTACTGCAAAAAATATCATTTATCATACAAAAAGCTTTAAAAGTACGTTCATTCTTTGATTATGACCCTGAAGGTACGACCAAAACAAAAAGTACGCAAAGGGCAAATCTGTGCCAACCCAGTTATACATTTCCTGTTACTTAAGGCCCCCTGTACAAAATGGTGTTCAATGTTTGTAAACAAAAGAAAGGCCTATATCCGGGAACTGGTCACCGGTCCCCATCCAGGCTTCAATCAAATGACCCTGTTGACCCCCATTGACCTAGCTATGGCAGAGGTAACTTCCAAGGTCTTGACATTCCCTGTCAGCATAGGTGTCAAGAAGATTAAATAGAAGGAATCCGATGAAACTAGAGGTCTTTCTGTTTAAATCTGTTTTTCTATTTTTCATGCACTGTATTGAAAATGTGGAATTGGACAAAATTGATAATCAATTAGTTGTTCTCTCATGTGTTCTGAGGTAACTTTTTCATAGATGTGATTTAATTTTTTGAGTAGTATCTTAAGAGTTCTGTCTTTCAAGCGGTTGTGTAAATAATCTAATCTTATCCAATCTAATCTAATCTAATCTAACAAATCTAATCTAATCTAATCTAATTTTATTTAATCTAATCTGATCTAAAAATCTCTATCTATTTATTTTTTTGAAGTGCACAACATACAATTATCTCAGCACAATGTACAACGAAAATTACAACTAAAAACAGCTGTGGCAGCAGACCGTACTGACAATGTGAAATGAATCCTTTGTGTAGACCGTGCAACTCTCGCACAGGTTCAAACATTTTTGGGACCACTTTGGTCCCACAGATATTGCTTCAACACTTGAAGGAAACAAACTTGCGTGCTTTGACAGGTCCTAATGTTCAAAGACTCGTACATTCCATTGGTATGGTCGGAGTTATATTGCAGGAACTACTGTCCAAAAATGTCAAGACAAGGTAAAGTTTTTGCTACCCATGACAACAAAAAGTTCAAAAGCTCGTCTGTCCAGGCATGTATGAATTCAATGTTTCCCCTGTAAATTATTCAGTGATAGTAGTAGATTACCCGGACTGACCAAAGCCGTAACTAAACTTTTAACTTGGATTAATGAAACTAGCGGTAGGTAAATTAAATTTCTGGATATTCTCAAAATCTGGGTCCGATTTTATAGAGCTGCTGCAGCAGGAAATATTGCTGAATGAATTTTTGCTTAGCAAAAGTAAGCAAGATACCAGTGATAGTTGGAACACGTGACATGCTATTTCGGCTGGTAAAGGCTTATTTTTTGTGCTTAAGCAGCTCATAGATTTGGTTGGAGGTAGTTGAAGAGTTACCCAATCAGGTTCAAGAATAAGTTCCAAGTTAAAGTGACAGAGAATGTATTTACATTTCATTAAAAATTCATTGTGGGCAAGATACGCACACAAAAATCAATTGGTCTGTTTTCAATTTGTTATTGTGACAGTAAAGACAAGCGATGACATCTGTTGTTTTGTATGGCTTAACAAATTCTTCAAAGCCTTGATGTACTTGGTTCGTTACAAAAAGTAATTAACAGCGTGATTAATTAGTCTTGTAAACAAGAATAAAAAGATCACCTAATCGATGTTCCATTGAGTCTCGTTAACTTGTTTACATTGAGTGGTAATGAAGAGGGTTGACGTTGCTATTGTTGGTGTTTGTTAATTGTGTTGACGACTTTGTTTGTTCCAGAAAGGCTGTCTCCAGGGTTGATTTCGGAACCCACGCAAATCCATTTTGTCAAGGCCTTGATTTTTTCCTTCAATTTCCCTCTCTTGTTAAAGTGTTAATATTGCATACAGATTTTTGGGTCACCCACAGCAGACTGTCTTTTTTATGTTTTGTTCTTCTTCGGTTTTTTTTTACAGGTAATTGGGTAAAAAAGTTGATGCAATCATTCACTGTCAATAACTGATCATATAAAAAAATCCAAGGACTATTTCGGACATGTGGAAATTGTTAATTAGAGGGAGAGAGAAGTGTATTTTAGAGATGCAGATATAATGGTGCCACTTCAAAACACGTTAATAGATATATTCATACACGCAAATCTTCAAATCTATGCGGTCCTTTCTCTACAATGCTACTCAGTCACTAAAATTTGGCTATGTAACTTCCAAGGTTAGTAGTGTATATTGATTAAAGCACAGACCATGCATACTTATGTGAGAACTCTAGCTAGCGTTTTCATTTAGCTGCGCTTGAAGTGGTGTACAGCTTTTGCCAATTCCATATTACTATTTTACAAGATAGAACAACTGTTTCTCCTGCATGTAAAAATTAGTCAGTGAACGTCTCTCCGGTGATTTGTGATTATGTACACGGAAGTCTGTTGCTACGAAGAAACTGAATACCTAATGAAAGAAAATACCTCTCCAAGCTTATCCAGCAAACATCCTTTACTTCAGATGTCTGCCGACGCAATTTACGCTTTGAACCTCGGCTAAGAGTCTCCCCGTCAGCTTGTCTGCCGCTCCTCCTCTTCGTAACCTGGAGACCGCCGAGTCCCAAGACCCCCCAGACCCCTCTAGATTCTTGTTAGCGCGGATAACAACCTTGCCTCTAATGAACACGGGGTTTTTCTTCTTTCGGTTCTATTCCTGTTTAATCTGGCTGATATTACCGAGGATTCCCGATTCTCGTTTGGTCTGCTTGGTAAATATCCGGGCCGTCTGGTCACCACGGGAGCCAGCTGAGTATTTCCTATTGGGTCTTTGGGGATCAGTGTGTGCTTGGCAAATAAACCACAACCCTAACTCATCGAAATGGTCATTAACAAAGTAGCTTGTCCATGTTAGACTTAACATCGAATGGAGGATTGTTGAAGGTATGGGAGGGGTCTCTAGCCAAAGACGGGGGAGGGGGTTATGGTTGACTGCTAGGTTTAATTCTTTTTACCATTTAGGTAAACCTACGATTAGCTCGTTTTAATTATCTTTTTGTGTCCTGTTCTAGATTATCCCCAAATCTTTAGCGTTGGATTTATGTACATTTTCTCTTTGTTCAATATTCATAAATACCATAAATACCCATGACAGTTTAGCCAGTCCTGTTGGTAGAAAGGTTGTCACATGACCATGTTTAAAATGGCTTATAAGGACATAGGTGGAGCTGTTTAGACATGTTGGCTAAAGCATGTTCATAGCTGTTGGATAGAAGACTTCGCCTTTGGCGTGGTCCTTTATGGCACGGCCGCGACCCTGCCGGTTTTTAAAGGCGGTTTAAGACCTCATCGCCACTCGTCTTATTTCCCTTAACAACAATCAGTTCCTATTATAACGCTTTCTGTACAGGCATCTCAAAGAGCTTATTATGTTTAAGACTTGGTATACTTTGTTGAATTATGAAACTCATTTATATAGCACCTTGTTAGGGTTTAAAAGGTGATGTGCAAGTCTGTTGATGAACGATGGTATAAATAGCAATAGTCTGTTAACGGAATACATTTTTATTCAAACTGCGTTGATTTTGAAGTAAAATTTTAGATGTTTACTTTTTTTTTATTTGAATTTTTTTCTTGCACGCCAGGTGTCTGTTGGCAGTGAGACTAATCGCCAGTCACATGACTTCACACCAGTACCCTACGATGACAACAGTAACGATGGATTAGTCATTGCAGATGAGCAGTTAGGAGACATGGATACTGATGGTAATTCAGACGCTTCATTTCCAATTGCTGCAGAGAGTGTTGTTGTCACCCATAAAATATATTGGGGGGGGGTGAATAAAAAAACATATCTCTTGGGAGGGCTTGTGAGAGACTCTGGTCCCTGTGTTTTCATACAACATTTTGTTTAGTTTTCGTACATATTTTTCTGTTCGTATAATTCCACTGTTGGCCAGGCGCACTTCACTGGTTACCAGAAGCCAGTAGGAGTTGCATCAAGCTAGTTTGTCTTTGATGATTTATGCAAATACAGTTTAATAATTGGACTTGGCTATTACATACATTTTCCAAAGACTATGGTCTTTTGAGAGTTAGAAGTTTCTGTCATAAAAAAAATATCTTTTTAATGGTAAGAACTTAACAGCTGTAGAGTTTGGAACTGTCACCAATTCATTCTGGTACTGGCTTTGCTAAATAACTTACTTAGCAAGTCTCAAAGTGTCCCCGGTTTATTTTGGAATGTTGAACATCAAACATGCTTAGCTGAAGATCTGAAGGTCTAAAAATGTCATCAGTTCATTCTGCAAAGG
>JAAFGO010001838.1:522814-533464 GCA_010994315.2 Pisaster ochraceus | reverse complement strand
TGGAACGTTAAGCCATAGGTCCCGTGTGTTGTGCAATGCTGGTAAATAAACCCAGTACACTTACCGTTAAGAGAAGGGGTTTGCCCCGGTGTTCCTGGTTTGATTGGCTGCAGATTACGCCACAGCCCTTTGTAAAACTTTTCAAGGTGTTGCATAGAATGGGTCTTTGTTCTAAACTCTGCTTACTTGTAGTAAACAATGCAAATATCAGCACCCAGAGTGCCCATCTGTGGCGCACACCAGCGCTTCACAAGTGTTCATCATGATCATAATTATTATTGTCATTAATTAAGAAACGTGTTTAAGCCAGTCGTTTATTTTGCAACGATTAAATATTCCACACTTTGTCTTCCTCCAATACAGAGAAAAGCAGTCGAATGTTAACGCCAACCGGAGAGGTGTCATCAGGATCCACTGTCTCCCCCTCCAGAAATTCCAACCCCAGCTCCAGCCCGGTACCCACTCAGGACAGTCAAGACATCAAGGCTCCTACAGGGCCATCCCCGGTTCCCTCATCATCCAGCTCCATATCATCGCATCAGTCACCAAGGTGATGAGGAAGACAGAGCATCAAAGGTGGGTTTGTTAAATTCAGTTTTATAAGGTGAAGATGGGAGAGAGGTTAACCATCTGTGCAGAACGAATTGATAAATAAGTGCAAAGGTGAAATGAAATCTACCTTTAAAAATGTCCATCGAATAATTTGCTCTTTTTTGAAAATGTTCAAACTTTCACGACACATTGATTTGACTGTTGCCTTAGCATCACCATTTTTACATTCCCTACGAGGCATGAAAACGAGGCCCAAAGTATTTTTAAGTTTGCTTTGGTTTTGTCGTTCCATTTTTGTTTTGTGGATTGACTTACTCATACCTCATCATTGCCCATGTCATCTTCAGCTTTATCCTAAACATGTTCTAAAACGATCAAACGATTTTTTAAAAATCTGTCTACGTCAGAAGATGTTATGAAATTTATCCATATGTGGATTTACGATGAAAATTATATCGTTGTGACAATCGGTATTCCATTTTCCATCATTAACAATTGGCACTGGGGCCACCTTAATGAGGCGCGCCATTGCCAAATCCAATGACAGACTAGGAACTACAAAAGAAAACGTCGTAATACAAATTACAGACTGGATTGTAGAGGTCATTTATATATAATGGTCCCATTACTGCATTATTATTTTGGATTGAGATCTGATCAGACGCCCTTGGTAGAATGTCGTCATATTGTCTGTGTGGTGTTTAGGTCAGCAAGAACGCTTTCATGGGGGGGGTGGGGGGGGGGCACCGGGATTGATTATCGGGATCAAACAAGCAGGAAGTATTTGTCTTGATTGTATATCGAATGGATATGCAGTATGTAATTGCTCATTGGCCAGAAACTGCTGGAGTGCCAATCACCAAAATTTACGGGGAAGACTGTTTCTGTCATAAGGTACCTTTGACTTGAAATAGAGGACTAGATTGTACTGCCACCATGCAGTGTTTTCAAATTCTCCTCATGTACATGCTGTAACCGCAAACCTTTCTAGATTGTGCTCCCACCATGCAAAGTTTTCAGATCGTACTTAGTGTAATTATTGAAAACTTGAAGAGGGAATTAAATTACTCTTCCCCTAATGCCTTCCCCCCTTAACACGGTACTGCATATCTTTGAAGTCTTTAAAGTCCATGCCCTGCATGATTAGACTGTGTATTGAAACCCACTGCTGGGTTGTGTGTGACCAGCATACTAAATTGTTCAGTGTACGCTTTTTATTAAATTTTATAGAGCAAGAGTGTTTAAAAGGAAATTTACTGGCTACGGGGAGGGGACTATTTCTCTATCCCCCCCCCCCACTCCCCACATCCCACCCTGCTCAGACAAAAACAGACATCTCCTGAAAAAGTTCAGGAATATTTCCCTACCTCCTGCTAAGAATTGAAAAGCCAAATGTTGTCATCCCTCCCAACCCTCCCCCCCCCCACCAGACTGGATGTTGATGTTGCATCCATGTTAGAATGTGTACTGGGTTTTATTTCCTGTACTGTTCATTGTTACTGATCTAATTCTGTGATGTCATTTTTATTGATGTTGAGATGTTGCTTGTTAAGGCTTTCATTAGCTTTTAATGGGCTCCACTCAGTCGCTTGTACTGTGCCCCATTCAGTCGGTACTTCGCTCATTACTCAGTGGGATAATGAGTGCTCTTTAGAGGGGGCAGTGGAGCGATGTTGGGAGGAGGGGGTGGGGTATTTCTACGAAAAAACTGTGTGTAATTGTAATAATAAACCATGAGATATTTTCATTAGAAAAGTTCAGGTAAGGGTTTTTACATTATACATATATGTTATTGTTGTGATGTGGTTCTCCATCTCGATGAATTGTTGAAAGTGAACGGCGCTGTGGCCCGGCCCAATAGAACTGTCTATGACAAGATGATTGTAGACTTGTTTAGTTTTTTTATGTGGGGAGGAAAACCCACGTAAATGGTGTGGAGACTGACACCAGGGTAAGCTTCATGTCACTAATGAGTTGGGGAATGAAAACAGGGAGTGAAAACAGGGAGTGAAAACAGGGAGTGAAAGCAGGGAGTGAAAGCAGGGAGTGAAAACAGGGAGTGAAAGCAGGGAGTGAAAACAGGGAGTGAAAACAGTCACTGAAAGTCAACCTCCTGAAATGGCAGTCTCCATTTTGTTATTGTTTACTTTTTGGTATATTTAGTTGATTTTGAATCTGGAGGAGTAGTGTTCTAATAAACCATATTTTATCTGGCCCTGTTGGAAAATTTGTCCGTATGTATGCAAATGGATGGCAGACATTTCCCACTGGTGATCCCTGCCACTGTTTTGGCTATCGATGTCATCAACTGCATCGGAGTCTTAAACGATTTTTCCCAATTGTGATATTGATCGTTGATAAGCGATTGCGAGAGGCATCACTCAACTCAATTAAGACTAAGCGTGGATTGATAGTGTGTGAGGCCTGTTTTCAGCAGTACGGACAATTATTAGTTGGTATCTTAATTAGCAGCGTCGGGTTGTGAGTGGCGTTACTATGTATGTACAGAAGAGTGCAAAGTGCACCGGTGAGGTGACATTGCGCTGCGTTTCCTGCCACAATGCGAGATGAGAAGGGTTCTCAACTTTGGAATTTTGAGCTGGAAATGCCGTCTGCTGAGGTGTGGACATGTCTCTTAGGAGATGTTCTAAAGTAAGACGGCCCTGTTGAGATTTTAAATCGCCAGAGATGAAAAAATGTCAGACTTTTGTCTGAATTCAGATTTTTTTTCTTTTGGTGACACAAACTAGATGGTATTTTCTTCAAGTATAAAGAAATCCTGCTCTTTCATTTACTTATTCTTGTGCTGAGAATACTGCTACCCAGAAGCTCCTGGAATTCTACTACAATTCCTAGGGTTATCAAAAAGTGGAACTGGAAATGCAATTGTTTTAACTTCCCCTAAAAAAATTATCTTAGTTTCAGAACGTTTAGTCACCATTGACTCTCACCCCTGCATCACCAAGACTTGAGTTAAGAGTAATTTATTAAGTACACATTTAAAGAGCCACTGTAATAACTAACGTAACATTAAAACCAGTGCATTACAGTTCAGTAGAGTTGAAGCAATGGTGCTTTATCTCTGACAAACCGGGCACATCGTTAGGTACAGCTCAACGAAAGACTTATTTTTCTTAATGATGGAAAATGATGTGATCTCAGACCCGAAACAAAAGAAGAAGAAAAGATGCACAGTTTTGGCTCCTGCCTAAGAATAATGCATTCATAATGGTGAGACTGTCAAATACTGTTGTGATTACATTTAATTTAGAAAAGAACTCATCACCTACAACTGGTCATTTTGAGAGTTCATAAAGAGGACAGGCATGCAACTTTCCAGCTGAGCAGCTGATTTCCTCACTTTTTGTTTTTTCAGCTGTGCCATTGAAAACTGAGAAACTCAGTAAAAAGCCTTGATACGCCTGGTACTTTTTTCTCTTTTTGATGACGAACTGCAGTTGCATGCCCGAAAGGAACCAACTGCAAATGTGGACTCGACTTACTCTTTTGAAATGCACTGAAAATGTGTTTTTTTAAGCTGAAATTATTTGATGGCCTGTTGTTTCAATGCCAACAGAGTCTTTCTCAAAGGATAGGGTCGAAACGTCAGGTCATCAACTATTATTTGTTTTTATACCATATCATAGTTCCTTTTGGTTGGTACTAGGCAGTTTGCAACAGCTAATTCTATTTTCTCTCGGGTTTTTTAGCTGGTAACACTTTGCTGAGCTGGATTTTTGTTTAGCCTTGAAAATTTGTGTGCTTGTCAGCTTTTTAGAAATACGCCTTGCTTTTAAGTTCGGGGCTCAATGTCATAAAGCTTTTAAGCAGAAAATGTTGTTTAACAATCTTAGGCAAAACTTAGTAGGGAACCAGCCACAAGCAATGTAGATTAAGTGTTTTTTTGGCTGGTAACCTATTTCTGCCAAGCTAGACTTTTCTGTGCCTAGATAATGTTTGTGCTTTGTGATATTAAGCCTGATCTCAATTTTTTAATTTTTTTTTTACATATGACGGTTAATTAAAAATATGTATACAGCACAAAAAAAACAGAAAAACTATGTTGATCTCATGCTTGAACAAAACCCACATTGTAGGGTTGCACAGTGAGCTTCACTCGGTAAACTGGCCTGAATGTGTAGAAAATGCTGACATTATTAGAACACTACCCCGGTTCGTTCAAGTTTTTCCAAGCTTTATGCTAAAAACTGATGACTCAGACATCCAGGTGTTCCATTGAGATTCATGTTGGGTACATCATCATCATCATCATCATCATAGTCGTCGACAACGGCAGACTTCTCCCTCATGCAACATGAATGAAGCTCTTGGACATGAATGAGGCATTCTACTCTATACTCCAGAGCCAATTTCAGCTCGCCTCGCTCCAGGGGCTTGAGACTCCTCTCCACTGGCGCAGCGGCCTGTTATAGTTTGGCTGCCGGTGTTAAGACAAGGGAGTGCCCCCCAAGGGCTCGGTCGTCTGCCGGAACTGGGTGGACTCTGTTATTGTTCACACTTTAGGAATGTGATTTCAGAGACGTTAGGATCAATATTTGAGAGTTTTCTTAACTCGTCGCTTGATGCCTCTTCCCTGTTCTGTTTACATTTAAAGCCATTCTACACCGCAGTTTGCTTTCGGAATTACACCTAAAATTTTAATTTTCATTAAAAATGTTGTTTTTTTCCCCGATCTTGTCATGAAGGCATCTTCATACCACTCTAGAATTCTGTCTGCTTTGGATAATATCAACAACAAAAATGATAATAATGTTCCATGTAAACTGAAATATTTTATACTGCGTTTTATCTATGGTGAAACTGTGAAACTGTGAAATCATCAGTATTGTCCAATTGTTAACAAGCTTTTAGATACTAGGGCTGTTATCTCCATGGTAACTGTTTGAATGCTTTTGGTTGACTAATATTAGAATTGGAAAAAATACTCTGCCCATGCCATCTGCTTCAGACATTTGTTGCCAGGTTGCAATTAATCGTTGACTTTTGTCACGTTGAAGGCTTTTGTGTAAATTGAAGAGTACGTCCGTCGCATGAAATTTAATTGAGGTGCTTGCTGACATTTTTCTGTGTAGGTGTTCCCTAATTTGTTATATTTATCAAACAAGGGAAAGACTGTGATGTCAACAAATGATCAAAGTGCAGTAGTGGTGGAGACTGTGAATGGTCTGAAAGCAGCGGGACTGGATTCCTGCGTTTCTAGATAGGTTACCTGTTTGAAATGCAATTTGCGCCAGTCTCAATAGTATTTGCATTTGTGTGTGTGGTAATAATGTCAACAAGTCCACGCCAAGGACTGCGAGAAGAAGGGGGAGGAGAGTGTCTTGATAAACCAAGGATGGCCCTGATTTGATTTTGTGCACAAGAGACCTAAGTCTAAACAACAGGGAAACAAAGAGAAGTCCTCAGTTGTAGCCATTGACAAACAGGAGACTGTGTTTTTGTGTGTAGTTCGTGTAGTCTTCCACCAGGGCCCAGTTTCATAGAGCTGCTTAAGCACAAAAAGTAGTTAAGCACAACAAAATTATGCTCACTAGAGTAAGGTTACCAGCCAAAATACCACGTCACACATACAATTTGTCACTGGTATCCTGGTGTTTTTTTTTCATCTAGCAGAAAACTTTAAGCAGCAATTTCTGCTCAAGCAGCTCTATGAAATTGGGCCCAGTCTGGAATGGAATCGTTGTGGTTGTAGTTGGTAATTTTCTCCCACTATAAAGTGTTGATTGATTGGGAACAGTGAGAATGAGAAGTGACATGTCCCCGGTACCCCGTTAATGCCCTGTGTAACTCTGGCAGCGAGGACAACGCTACTTTGTGACTTCAATGTAGAATCCACACTTTATTGTAGCGGTGTGATGGTGTGGGTGTGTGATGGCGTGGGCGTAGATCTCAATTAACAAACGGATATCAATAAAACTATGTGTGTTTCAGACAAAGGATAATTGTCAACTAAATTGTGCAACAATAGAAGTGCGATAAAATTGACATTTTTTTTATTATTGTAATAATAGCATTTTGATAATTTCTGAGAAAGCAAATTAGTGGGTTTTCCCTAGGGTTTTGGGGTGGGTTTTTTTTTATTTTTTTTTTTTATTGAATGTGGATTAATCGTTGCACGCTGTACTTCCTGTTTACAATGCAAGGAGATGTTATCATGGTAACCAACCGTCATTTGGGGCTGTTTACCTTTAACCAAAGTAGTGGATATGTAAGCGTTTCGTTTCTGCTAACAATGAAAAGGGTCGTGGATCGTGTGCGAAAATGAATGACTTCGTGACATAAAAGGTGCAGGAGTTGGCGCTGGTGTGGGTTGGAAAGGGCGAGCAGGTGGTGACAGCTTATTGATATTGTGTGAAATGAAAATAATGTTGTATTGAAAATGTAGATCAAGTGATGTAGATAAATGTTCACACAAATTTGCACATAGACTAATTTGGTGTAAGGGGGTCATGGTGGAAAACTTCCTTTGTATTATTGTTTTGCTTGAAATGCAATAGTTTTGAGAAAAACAATTTACTTTGATTTTGTGAGTCCAAATCCCTTGATTTTACTATTTCCTTGTGACTCTGTTCACTGACTGAGCTTAAAATATTCACAGGTTTGTTATTTCATGTTGGGTCACATGACGTGTGGATGAATACTGGTCTTTGACAATTACCAATGCTGTTTGAGTGCTATTAAATGAGACGCAAACAATAACTATGCTTAAAATAATCCATTTGGGAGTCTTCAGGGCTGCCATGGAAATTCACAAATGTGTGCAGCTGCAAAAACTGCCATAATGACATATGACATATATTCACTATACTTATTACTATTTGCTATATCCGAAGGTGGGTAAACTAGTGTAAGAATTGGCACTGTGCCAGTAAGAGTCAAATGCCTGCCACATGGCCAAAGAATTGTGAAAGTTGTCCTTCTGAGGAAAATTCTGTTTTACTTCTAATTCCACACCTTAAAAAAAAAAAAACACTTTGTAAAATGTTGCATAACTTCTTTATACTCCTAAATATTTTATCTCAATGCCACCAAACAGAGGCTTGATTGATAATGATTAATATCTTCTTCCTTTTTGTTCATAGGCCATCATAAATTATAAATGACGGTCAGCCGCTAAAAACAACCACACACACACGCACAGCCAAATGGCAAATAGTATTTCTGACCAATCATATTTTAAGGAATCCCCCCTCCTAAACCGTAGGAACTGATTGATGCATGCTTGATGTAAAGTAATTAATTTTCTCTGGGTTGTTTTCTTTCTTTCTTTCTTTTTCTTCTCTTTTTTTTCCCCCCCCCTTTTTTTTGTGGTAAACCTGGTCAACATAAGCCGTCATCATTCCACACATAATGCCTTAAGGAGACCGCCGTTCTTGATGCGCCTGCAATCGACACGGAAATAATCGTGATACGATCCCCGGGTTACGTGCAGTCAGCGGTATGGGGGTCAATGACCGTCAGTCATTTTGATGCCCGACTGGTAATAACGACTGTATATATGCTTGGTTAATGATTACACTCTTCACGAGAGCGGATATGATTTGTACTGATCAATACATGCTGTATACGTTGTCTTCTAGCTTTTAATTTAGTCCTACTGAGTCTTGGTGGGTTTGTCTTTTGTTCATTTTTTTTTATTCACTTCCTTTAAACACAATGATTATGACCTTGTCGAGCTGAAGAGACTTATGTTGAGGATGCTGTACAACATTGATGAGAGTGAAACAAAATAAATGTTCACAGAATTGCACATAACTTACATAGTGTGGAGATGGTCACGGTCACGGTGGAAAGACTTCCATTATGTATTTTGTGCTTGAAATGCTATAGTTTTTGTTGTGATCTTGCAAGTCCAAAACCATACTGAAAACAGTAAAAAAACATATTGGCTTAAGATTGTTTTGGGGGTTTTTCCCCACTTTTTTTGTGTGACTCTTATGACGGATTGAGCTTAAACTTTAACAGGTTGGTTATTTTCACATGTGTAAATTTGGGCCGCATCAAGTGTGGATACTTCTCTTTGACAAGTACCAGTGTTGTCCGCCTGCTCTGGAAGGGCTTTAGAGAAATGGTTTTAGAACAACTTTTAGGAGGGCTGAAATAGGTGTCCTACAAGAACTTAAGGATGGTATTGTTACATGAGTGCTATACCAGGTGTACTCTGTGTAGTGTCCAATGGTGATTATTAAACCTGATTCATTGCCTTTGCCAAGGAACCTGTGTAAATGCTGTCATAAACCTGCCAAAATGGAATTAAAGTGGAGTACCTTGCAGACCTGACCCTTCGTTCCTGTATGGGCAAGGCATTTGTTTCCCGTCATAGAGGGCACCGCGATGAAGGAAATTCAGATTTCTACTGGAACATTTCAAGGGGCACTAAGGCCACTGACCAGGGGCAGGGGGCATTGTACTGCTTTTGGAACAACATCTAAATAGCAAAACTATAACATTCTAGTTGATTTGGGCATCAACAACTAAATAGCAAAACTATAACGTTCTAGTTGATTTGTGTAACAACAAATTAATAGCAAAACTGTAACGTTCCAGTTGATTTGTGCACGTTCTAATTTGAAAGGTTTCACCAGCTTGCCTCCGTTTCAAGATATTACAACTCGCTCCCTCACTCAATGGAAGAGCATTTTTCCGTTCCGTGGTGTTGAAAATTTGGTGGAGCTTCAAAAACAAATTTACGAGATACGGTTAACAGTTTTCTGAACAGTCTAAATCTAAGTTTACTTTGGCAGTTCCGAGTGTAGGTTTCACTCAATGCTTTGTAGCAATGTGGTCCAGCATTTACTCTTGCAGAGTAAATCTTTCATTACCAAGTTGTCGTTACTTGACGGGGAACACTCGTGGGCCAAACCTATTTACTCGAGCATCATTATAGAACACGTCCAAAATCACCACCGGGCTCTCCAAAATAGCAGAAAAAAACGCACTGTTGTTCTCTCTCTCACTTTTCAATTACAGGAAGAAGGCAAAAATGTCCGAGTCGATGTCAATCGGAAAACTCTTAAATCTGACGGTCACAGAGAGACCCCATTGACTCAGTTGTCACGTTTCTTTCATCCACTTTTCCTTTAATAACATGAGCAGGGTGCTAGATTCTCTAGATTTTCTCGTCTTCGTGCGCTGGCTCTCTAAACGCAGTCTCTTTCTTTTTTAATTGAAGGCAACATCATGAAAGGAGCAAGTAAATTTCCTGTGCAGAGAGGGAGTGGAGGGCGAGAGGGGAAACAGCGGGATTGGCCCATGGGCAGTGTGATGGATCAGCCCTCTTTGCCTGTAATTGCTCATTACTCTATGCATAAAAAAAATGCCACTGCGCCTGGACCTGCAGATGGGGTTTTTTTTTCTCTTCTTTTTTTTCTCATTTACTGTATTTTAAATTGGTGTCTTTTTTTGAAGGGGGGAAAAACTCTAATTGATGATTCAGAATAATCAGTGATGGGGACATACAAATCTGTACCTATAAACAGTGTCTGGCTGGAGATTAATATTTTCTTGTGAATTCTTCGGTTGATATTACATCTACACCTTGCACAGAATCAAAGTTTGTGATTCATTGCCTTCCTCTTAATTGGTGATTGTTTTAATCATGCCAAAACCTGACCCTGTTGCTGACGATTAATTGTCCACTCAGTTACTTACCTTCCACGTTGCAGATTTCTGTCAGGGACTGATAACGTCTTAATCAAGACATGTTTTTGTTTTGTTTTTGTGTGTGTGTTGGAGGTGATATTTACAGTCTCGGATTGGATGAAAAGTAGTCTGTTGTAGTCAGTCTATTCTTTATTACAGAGGTGCTCCTTGAATCCAAGTTGTTTGTACTCATGAAGTGTAGCATTAACCAGTTGAACATTAATGTCATTATTTGAAGAGTGCGTGTTTAGTAATTGCACTCTGTAAGTACATTGCACCCAATGATATTCAAGTTGGTGCAGGAGGGAAGGCTTGCAGTAGCTGCAGGCAGTACCTTTGAAAATGTTGTTCATGGAAGACTTCCTTCAACTGTGGCGTTTTTATATATGACCCAAGGTCTTGTAGTCTTTCAGGGATGCTTTTTTTTTTTTTTTT
>JAAFGO010001838.1:484794-497308 GCA_010994315.2 Pisaster ochraceus | reverse complement strand
CCACTTCCATTTGTTTCTAGGAATGAACCTTTAAGTCACCTTGGTTGTATGCAATATGCTCCAACCAGATCCTCTTTCTGGTTCATAAATAGTATGCCGTAATGAACTGAAGAAAGTCCAGTATTCTCCTGTGCTCAAAATGGGGCTATCTCGGCTCGCAAGAACCAAAACGGCGATCGGATTTTCAAGTTCTTCAAACAGAAAATCCGCTTATCAGTGCATGTCCCAAGGAAACTCAAACCTTGGCCTTGTGCCCCCACTCTGTCGTGGGTCCCTTTCCCTCCACACACAGTACACACCGCCGTGTAGCTTGATCTGTACCGACCAGTACAAAGGAATTCTTCCAGTAAATGGTTGGGAAATATATCCCAGATCTTCTTTCAGCGAGATGGAAAGTAATATCGCTATGTAGGACGGCAAAGAAATTGCATTCCCCAAATTGTGCTTCTTTGTTTACAATGTTTCTGCAACTCAAGTGGAGATTGTAAACATAGTCTTTATGTCAAAACAGCATTTCTTCCTCTACGGACATCACATTATTTGATTTGTGAATTGTTTATTCATTTTTATGACATCATTATCATTGATTGCTTCGCCTAATAATAGTAACTCTAAAAGGCTGTGTTCACACTTTGAAAATATTTCAAAAAGTTTGAACTTTTTTTCAGAATAAAGAAACCCTTTCCCCCTTTTATTACCGGACGGTCTTTTGGGGAGCTCTACATTTTCTTTAAAATTCCTGCCAGTGCTTAAAAAGTGTCAGCTTTTCCCATCAGAAACCCTTTTCAAGATGTCATGAGAACTAAGTCAAAGTTTGCAGTATCAATTGTAATGGTGTAATGGATAGGGTTGGTGTAACATATCAGTGATCTACAGATTATACGCCCGTGTTATCTTAGGAATTGTATCGATTGCATTTATCTTAAGGTTGCTTGGCCAAGTTCCATTAGTATAATGAACTAATTTAAGTATTGCTTGTAGTGCACCAATGAATTGCCAAAAGTTATGTTATTTCCGGTTGATTATGTCTTCTTTGGGTCAGTTTCAACGAGCTATTATTTCTCCTCCTATTTTTAATAATTAAATCACTTCACAGAAGTCTTCCTTACTTCGTTTCACTATATATATTTTGTTTCTTCCCCAACTGAAAGGTGAACCTTCCCTGACCCATCACCTGCCCCACCCCCTCCCGTCAACGGACTCTTGGATTGAAATCCTTCTGACAGTCTTATCATTTGATGACAAATCCTGCACACTAAAGGACATTTTCTCGTTCATATTACTCAGCGGGAATTTGAATCTAGGTTGATTGACACGCTGTTTGTGTCTCAAGAAGCTCTAATGTCTTGTGTGCACAACATGCGCTAGTGATCTGCCGAATTAGATGTGGGACAATTTGTTTCTCTAACCGGGCTCTAACCCAGATGTTTTAAGGTCGGTCCGAGAGGATTTTACCGCGGAGGAAACTGAGCCGCTCTTGCCTTGTTTTGGTGCTCACGGTGGCATCCCACACTTGTTCAATGAGGACAATTTGTCTTGAAGTAGCAGTTCAATTCCTTGCGGGTATTTCACATTACAAGACCATTTTGCAAATTAATTTGCAAATGTCGGTTCGACTATCACTTTGGCATCTGAATTAAGTCCACTAACATGACTTGGATGTCTTTGAGAAGTAAAACAAAACTCGGCTTAAGACGTTTGGATTGTAGATCAACTCTGAAGATCACTAGGTTGAATAACCCAGCGCACTCAGTTTGACCCCCGTGGGCCGGCTATCTTTGAAGTTTGTCTGAGGAGCCGACAACTGCTCCCAGTACATCCATTGGTCATGGAGCCAGTAGAACTACAGCTGGTCCAGTAGATGAACTGGCAGTGGAATGAGCACAGACATAAAGGCCGAACCCAGATGGACTGTGAGCCCAGACGTCTGGCACTAACTGATAGTTCATGATACAAGAGTAGATGACCAGATGTCATATTCGTTGTGTGCTTTACATCTATGATTTCAATAAGATGACATCCAGAATTATGAATTTGGCTGTGGGAAAAAATGGGAACAAATTGTCTAAATGTAAACAACACAATTATGTGTTAGGATTTAGTCTATCAGTTAGGCACTGGCAGCTTATGGTAATGCATACACCATCAATCTGTTTTGTAAACTTTGAGATTTTTTTTGGAGTAAAATTGTACACAGAGGGAAAGCTTTGTTTCAAAATTTTCTTTCACATTGTTTTAAGAATCCTTGCATATAAGGTACCAATGAAATTGTTTCACAATTTAAAAGACTTTGAATAGTAGCACTTTGTGATTGGATGTCATACAAATAAACCAATCTGATATTATTACGCTTGCATAAAGAAATTCTCTGACAACTGAAACGGCAATTATTTATAAGAAAATACCCTCTATAAAACAGAATAGTTTTATCTTCTTGAAATTGCCTATATTATTATCTTAGAAATTTATCAATTCCTAGAAAACGAACACTTTCATTTTATTTATTTGTTGTTGTTTTGTTTTTTTAGGTCGAGTTAGTCAAAGTTGGCTGAGTGTGTTTGGCACGTCTTTTCAGATCATGCGACTTGTATGGGAAGAGATAATATTTAGTCTGTTTTATACTTCGGGGTGCATGGGGCTTTGACAGTAGCCTGCTTCTCATGGCGTTAGTTGTGTTTTAGCCTACTCCTTAACTACTCATACGAGCTGTCAACAGAGGGTGCTATTTACTTGATATCTATTCGAAACTATCGTAACAACATTGAGCTGACCGATGAAGTAACAGAAAAAAACGTCTGGAATCAAGACTAATAAGACAGCTGCTGTAGAATGCTTAAGGTCATAGGTTCGAGTCCAGCCTTAGTTATTTCAGATTTCTCCCCGTGAAACTCAACAAGCACAAAGTAAACAGGATTTTATTTGGTACATCATTGAACAACCCAAAACAAGAAATCCATTTGATCATCTTCTTCTTCCCCCTCTGGCAAACCAATCTGAGAAATAGCTGCTGAAGAGGTTGAAGATCCAAGTCACTCCGAGTATTTCTACTTCAGAGATAAGTACGTCATCCATGGCAGTGGTGCTTCCATTGAAATGCTGATGTAATGTTTTTGGTGTAGAGTTCAGCAGTAGTTTAACAAGATGTCTCATTGTGCGTTTAACGAGGGGCGGTATTTCACACTAGGATATGCAGATGGCACGAGAAAACTAGGTTTTGTTTTCAAATTGGCGACGACTGTGAATGCTGGAAAGTTTTGTTACTCTTGTTTCGGGGAATTTTAAAGTTTGTTTTTTTTATGTGGTCTTTCGGAAAGGCTGTTTTTTGGAGTTTCCTTTTTTTTTTTTGCACCGCAGAGAAACATGATTAAATGTAATATAATTGTACTAAACAAAATTGTATCATTTGCTGTAAATCGGAATGGATTATTTTTTCTAAGCTATACTTTACTCACTGTTGTCAACAAGTTATATGCATGGTGTTACGGACGAATTGAATAGCAACCTTGTGGATTTGTATGACTTGGCTCACTCATTGTAAGAAATGATATTCATTTGTCCAGTGAGCATGATATAGGTACTATTACTTGCATTATTTATTCTTGCGTTATTCTAAAACAAAAAATGTATCTGTGATTTTTGACTCGACAGTATTTGATGTAATTTTTCGTATATTTTCGTATGTTTTCATCAGCATCAGACATGTGACACAACACTTTTTGTAGTGAATGACCAACGAGCATCTCCTGTGTGCTTTGGAGGGAATGACATTTTGAACATTGTTTAGCATTAGAGGGGAGTCAATCTTTGAAGCACATTTTCAGGGGTTGGACCCAGTTTTTCTTGGAGGTGGTGTTTGGGGGGTTTTGTACGGTTTTTATTTGGGGGTTTTCAGAGGGCTATAGGTGGGATTGGGGGGGGGGTACAAAAGTTCTCAAACCATCTCAAGCTAAATCTCCTGATTCACCCCTATTGTGTGTTTTACTATTGAAGACGTGACAGTAATTATATAAGATGAACTTGACGGATCAGTCTCGCTTTGTATAAGAAATAAAAAAAGGAATAAACAATTTCGTTATTTTTCTGGTTTTCTCTTTAAACGTACGAATATGTGAATGTTGTAACGTATTGCTTATAAGCAGCAGATTATGTGGTCAACATGGGAAGGAAGGGGGTTCGTTTAATACAAGGGTCAAATGTCATAGAGCTGCTTAAGCAGCAAACAGTGCATAAACATTTTCTACCGAGCACAAATGTGCAGGATACCAGTCGCAGATTGTTCATGTGACAAAGTATTTGGTTGGTAATCTTACTCTTGTTTTCTGCCTAGCACATAAATGCGTGATACCAGTCACGGATTGTACATGTGACTCGGTATTTTGGCTGGTATTCTTGTAAGCATAATGTGGTTGTGCTTAGCTACTTTTGAGCTCTATGAAACTGGGCCCAGGGCATAACGAACTCCAAGATGTCACTGAAAGTTCTTGAAGATGGTCTTAATTTCCTGTGGGGGATTGAATCATCTCAGTGCCGTGAAATGATGTTCTTAGTTAATGGCTTATTTTGTCCCTTAATGGTTTGCAGGACACACTTCAGTTCTGCAGTGCTGTCGGTATGTACCTTTTTTTCTGATGAAATATGTTTGTGATAAATTGACAACGTCCTTGATGGATTGCTCAATGGCCCAGAAAGTGCAAAGCCCATAAAAGGTCTCCACAGCACTCTTTGGTAATTATCCAAGAAATGTTGTTAGGAGATGTACATATACATTCTTACATGAACTGATAAGTAGCTACACTTTCCTCCAATTTCAAAGTGTCGTCTAGTAACGTGGTGGTTCCAAGGTTATGTAGGCTACTTTAAAAGAAATATCAAGATGTAGTTACTTCGAAGGACATGCGAAGAAGATGTTGGCTCTTTAAAATATTTTTCCCAAGATGAGTTCAAGGAGAGATTAGTGGAATAAAAGTCAGCCCTTAGTGTGCAACCCTTGCTCTTTGATGATGCAACTAGGCTGGCCCGTTTGTTGTCGTTACCTTGTGCATTTAGATTTCAGTTGACACAACTGGATCATCATGTGTTGTTTGTAAATCGCTCCAATTTCCTCTGTGGCGATCAACCTCACATTTTTGTTCACAAACCGCTGTTCTTGTGTTAATGACTGTTGTGTGTGTAAAGGGGGCTGATTCTGTTTCCTATAGACAGGAAGTGTGCGTTCTCCTGCAATGCATCAAAGCTGTTAATGATTATGACCAGCCCCAGTCTCTGGTCGAGGAGAAACGCGTTGGTAATTTATGGAGCATTTCCGGAAATGAATTGCCCAATTACCATTAAGTATCCTTCCTGTTTGAAAGTTATGTGGTTGAAATAGTTTGGGAAGTGTTGGCGCAAACCACTGTGCCTGAACTTCACGGACCATTGATATGTAGTGTTGGACAAGACTATTTCACTTGGTCTGCATGTTAAACTTATAATGTGGTGAATAGCACTTTTCAAAGGTACACTCCATAGGGATTGTGAGGGATTGTGCCCCCTTAGGACTGATGCCCTATACTTGATAGGGGGTCAAATTTCAGCTGATTTGGGGGGTTTGTTTGGGTCCATCATCCTTTTCAAGCATCTTCTGCTAGTTGAGGACTCAAAGAAATAACTAAAAATTCAAAATCTGTTTAAAATTTAGGAGAAAAGCATACAATTTGTTTATGGGGCAAAACCCAGCTGGTTTTGTTTGTTTGTTTGTTTGTTTGTTTTGTTTTTTGTTTTTTGTTGGTTTTTTTCGCCATGCGGCCCTTCCGTGGCAAAACAGCCCAACGCTTTTTCCATTTCAAACTTTTAAAGGCACACTAAGTATGGTTTTTGAATATATATAACATGTCCTATCTCAACCTCTTTTTACACTTTCGTCCCTTTTTTTATGGCAAAACATACTGTACTATACTTTTCTCAAAATGTCTGTTTTTTAGTTAGACTGTTTTGCCATGGAAGGGCCGCATGTCTGCTATGTATATTGTTATCAGTCAACCTTGTTTCGATAGCCGACCTCCGTGGCTGATGCGAGATGGCAACAACTTTCCTCAACTACAAAGTTGCATGCTGGACGCCGGGAAAAGCCATTGACATTTCCCGAGCTTGGAAAACATTGATCTAAAAAAAATCTGCTTCATTTGAGGCATTACTTTGGTAATCAATCAATGTATAGGGTAAATTAAATACTCTGTCAATATTTGAAAATCGAAATTTGGGGTGGATGGGTGGGTCGAAACTAATTCGAGAAAAAAAAAGATGGAAATTCTAAAACATTGATTACTCTGAATGGCCCCCTGTGACCATCATTATAATTACACCCTCAACTTCCATGATGTTAATGCGCAAAGGCAGTATTAAGCCTGCCTCATGTACACTTAAGATAGATCCCAGGTGCGCTCTCAGGCAATCGGTGGCGCATCAAACTGCGCTAATCCTTCCGCGGAGAGCGGTCTCGTGGACTAATTACCGAGCAATGCAAAATGTGCTACATGATAACTGGGTCTGATATAGCTGCTGACATATGTATTTTACACGTCTCTGTGTAGCTCTGATCCGGGGGTCAATCTGGTGGGAGCGATATGTTTACTCCAATCTGGTTTTACTGGTTCTGCACATGTTCACAATTGCTGAGACACACTGCATGGAGGAACTGTTTTGCCAAGGGAAGCACAAGTTTGATATGAATACCTGAGATCGATTGTCAAACCTCATTGCAGAAAGATAAGTTCACTTCTAGTCTCCGGTTTCCAAGTAATATCTCCAAATACTAACCTGGAAATGATATTACCGTGGAAGTTCAAGCTCATAACTTGTTTGCTGGGGTTTTAAAAAAGTATGCTTATAAAAGTTTAGTCTTTGTTTGAAGTTAATATTAGTTCTACATGATCTTTTCAAACATATTGAACAATTTTTAAAACCAGGTTAGTACTGTGCCATAGGCTAGTGTTTTCTTAGGTGTGGCATTTATTGAAGTTTGATTTGATTGCTTGTGATGGTTTACATTGTTTTCTCTGAGTTTCATGTTTTTAACGCCAGCATTCTGAAAAGCATTGCTTAGTTCATAGCAAGTGTACTTTACATCACCAAAATAGTTTGTGTTTCCAGATACAGCAAACTTTACAAGTTGGATTAACAAATATTGGGATATAAAAAAAAGCCAGTAAAGTTGGTAAAGTCTGACAATGCATAAAGTCTTAAATTGTTGTAGAGTGGAGATTTAGGTTTGAAGATCGCCAGTGTGCCCCTGTCAATTTTATAAGTTGTTTTTCTTTTCAAGTAAGTCTGTGCCTCTGCAAAACAAATAGCTCCTGGCTGCGGATTATCGCTGTTTGACCTCGCATAAACAAGAGTTTATTTTCAAGTGGCCTTGTAAAAATATGACATTCAATCATCAGAAGATATGCAATTTGATCCACTATTTCTTAGGAGTGTGCCAGGCACACGCTACCAGTGCACCACGTGCATCATGTCTTCTCTCCAGGGAGGGTCTAGGCCCAGGCAAACTCCTCTAAATAAAGAACGGGACTCTCGTAAAAATGATTAGAAAAGTAGGCCAAAGTAAGGGATGCACATTGCTGCCATTAATTGGATTGTTTATAGAAGTCCCCTGTATGTTCACGGTTTTGGGCTGTGCGGAAAATTTTGGAATTTGAAGATGAAATGCATGAAGACAAGGTACACCATTGATGTGATTAGCCTTGCACATGCTAGATTAACTTAAGTATTTAGGTTACACCATGAAAAGTATGTCTGACCTGTGAAGTCGCCATCACGTGATAGCAGTTTGGTGAAAAGCAACATCAACTACACTTTAAAGGCAGTGAATAGGCCTACTTTTGGTAATATTGTCAGCAAGACCAGCATCCTCACTTGGCGTGCCCCAACATATGCATACAATAACAAACCTGTGAAAACTTGGGGCTCAATTGGTCATCAAAGTCTCAAGAAAATAATGACAGGGGAAAAAACAACACCCTTTTTGCATAGAATTGTTTGCTTTCAGATGCATGCGAGAAGCCTTTCTCAAAATCAAAATTTTGGGGTGAAAATTTACCTCTTTCTCTGAAACTACATTCCTTCAGAGGGGGTCCGTCCTAACAGTGTTTTATAATATCAACAGCTCTGTCGTGCTCTTTACAAAGTAAGGTTTTATGATCATTAATTTGTGGAATAATTACCAAAAGTATACCCTGCCTTCAGCTACATTTTTTAAGAAAGACCCTTCTAGCTTTGAGACAATTTTTTTAAAGTTATTTTTTGAACAAAAATGCACCGGTTGGAAACACTCTCTGCTTAGAATTTCTCATTCTTGATATTTACTTTATTTATTTACTTTCTTTTATTTATATTAAATCAGGCTTCAAACAGCATTAGATGACACACATAAGACTTGGAATGGCAATCAGACCCAAAATTACGAAATCTATAGGAATATATGGTAATTTGAATAACACACTGCTGCAGCAGACCAAATAATGGGTGGTATTTTTTTAGACATCTTTGTCGACGTTGCTGCTTCTTCTACAATGAAGAAACAGTCACTTTGAGGTTAAAAGTGTGGACAATATCTCTACGTGAAAAACGTACTGTAAATTTCAAGGATCGTTGTCTCCTACTAGGGGCCTAAATGAGCTTAAAAGATTGTGTACCAAGAGACTTCAACAACAACAACAACAACAACACATCTTGCACATCCCCGCTCTAATGGAAAACCAATTCAACTTTGTATTATTAGACAATATGCACTGCCATCGAGAGATAAGAAGCTGGCGCGAAACGGGCGGGAATGGTTGCAGCGTGTACACAACTGCGATTTGAATCTTTTCATTCTGCCCTATGTCACCATATGTTATATATTGATCCTTCGACAGGCGCGCCACAGAGCAAAGCATGAACTCAGCTAGCTACTACTGGCAGAAAAATTAAAAAATCAATCACATAAAAATAATGAATATAATGTACATGTCTTATAATAATGATGGTGGAAGCTAATCACGTTTGGGTTGAACAGATTTTATGTTTAAATTTAGCAGTGTCGAGTCTGTGAATTATTCAAGGCCATAAATGGGATTAACACCTTCTTTATTAAGAAAAGATCATCACCAAGGAACACACAGTAATGAGATTTAGGTCTGCCGAGATACTGGTCACGATCATTCAAAAGTACACTCTTTGACCTGTTTCCGCAAGAAGACAGCAAAAAATACATGTTTATGGGGAGATAAAAGTGAATGAAAGATTGCTACTTTTAAATTTTCTGACATATTGTGATAAGTTTCCTACCAGTTCAATAACTGGATTTCCTGTGTTATTCTAGCACTTGGATATCGAGTGATGCGTAGCCCCTGTTTTGTTTTAAATAACAACTGATATTGATATAAACATTAATAATTGTTGCTAGATCAATTAATATAGTGGTCAGGACAATGGTTGGCTGATTGGGCTGTCAGGGGGGATTGTTACAGTAATTACAAAGCAGCATCCATATCTTTCGGTAATGGTCGTGGCTAATAGCTTCAGACTCCTTGCATTGACGTCACACACGGTTACTTGTAAATGGTCAGCCATTTTGGGAATCTAAATTACATTTAAAGCTGGTGTGTATCTACGTATCTTCTAAAACAGTACCTCATGGGAAATCTGCCTACCAAAATGGCCCCACCAAAGATCTATCTTGGGTGATGAGCATTGGTTAATCTAATGTTGTTTTTACTTACTTTTTTGTGTACATTTTGTTGCGAATTGTGTCTTTTTTTTTGCTCATGTAAGTGGTTTGCTTTTGTGTATTTTGAGCCAGGGCCCAATTGTATAGCTGTTTCAGCACAAAGAGTAGCTAAAAACAAATTTCCTTACCAAAAAGGTTACCCGCCAAAGTACTATGACACATGTACCACCTGTGACTGGTATCCTGTAATGTTTTGCTAATTGGAACATTATGAGCAATATTTTCTGCTTCGACAGCTCCATGACATTGGGCCAATTTTAGAGTGTAGATTAACAGAATAAGTTCAAACTGGATTTAAACAACTTGCCCTCACTGTGATACAGACATTTTCAATAACTGTCATTTCAGCTGAAGGAAGACAAAGACATTTATCCCAATTTATTATAAGATGTCGTGTATTCTCCTCGAAATTTGTGTATTAATTCAATGACTTTAATTACAACATTAATTACACGTGTCATGGCTGCCCTTGACCTGTCCATCAACCCAACTCAGCGCTATTGTATGATGTGAAACAGCTGTCTACCGGTGTCCTTATGGAACCAGTTGATGGTCTGTTGTATCTCGGCATTCTGGCCCATTTACTGATATGCACCAGTTTGGTGTCTTCATTGATGTACGACTCCATTTACAGATATGCATCAATTTGTTTCTTTATTTGTATGAGGGGTTACCAAAGACTCCATTGGTGGTATGTTTGATTTTGTTTCTCTCATGTGACAGTGCATCATCAAAACATGCACGGAGTACCGACAATTAGTTAGCGTGCCGTTTTGCTCTGATTGCGGTTATTAGCAGTGTAAAATGAAATAGAGCAGGGCTTTGTGATATTGGGCCCAGATAGCCTTCGTCATGTCCCGGGTTTTTATCAGTAAATGAGACTGATTTAAAGCATGCTGCAAACAGTGATACCTGTAGACTAGTAATCCGCACTTTGTGTGACCCCGTATCTTGTGTAGGCAAACATGAAATAACAAACCTGTGCGTTTAAATTCCACCGGTCGTCAGATTCACAAGAAAAACATGATACAGAGCTTGTATCAAAACTGAAAAAAATATATATAAATTATCAAATTTACAATAAATGTTATTGATAATTATAGTTGGAAGTAACTTTTCGAGAATCTATGAAAGGAACTTTTGACTACAGCGGCTTTGTTATCTAAGAATATTTTGTGATTCAGCCATAGTTTGAAAAAAGAAAAACTGCCATAGGCCTACACTCTGATCAAAATCATGCAAACTTCGCGACTTAAATGCGTCATGGCAGACATAAAAAAGATTTTGCAGCTTTAAAAAAAACAGGGCAAAAGTACACGATTGGCACGCCTGGAAGAACAATCGCAACAGTTATGTTTGACAATGTTGTCAAACAATGTCTCATGTGTCATCCACCTACACGTAGCCATGCAGTCGCTAGTCGTGTCTACCCAAGTGTGGAAGTTCCTTTCTTCTTGGAAACCTCAGACGCCGTGGTCACTGTCTTCTGTTAGGTAGCGCAATGATACGTCAACAGTATATACATTCAAGTTTCATGTTGCGAAGCTTAGAACTGAGCAGCTACAACAGCTGGCTGCTTTTTCACAAACCGATGGCCGTTTCAAAATGTGATATTCTAAGTGAATCACTTATATGGACTTTGATACCATGCCGTGAGCTGAAACAAAAAAATAAATACTGATGTTGTCTTTTATTGGATACAGATATTGACTTATTTGTGATTCTTCACCTTTCTGATGGTAGTGTTTTTTGCCATGAATATCCAAGTAGAATTGAACTATAGAGAACAGAGAGAGCGTGTTGGCCTAGCGCCAACTGAAACTCCCAGGTCAGATTTGACACGGATTCCGGATCGGAGGGGGCCTATCCCATTTCGAGGTCAGGCTAAACCGGAAAAAAGGTTGGAAAATGGTATTTTTAGTCAGATTCTGCGTCATTTTAACTGGCATTTTCTGGGTAATTTTGACACAGATTCCGGATCAAACTAACCCAGGAATGGGTCAGGCCCCACGTGACCATGATCTGGGTCAAGTTTTGACCCGGAAGTGTTTAGAGTGTAGGGACGTCAATGTTCATACTTGAGGAGTTCCACGTTTGCCATGCAGTCATATCATGTAGGAAGTTTTTCATTCACAACACAGAATTGAGGCAGCATTTGGGCCCAAGGCAGTTGTTTATTTTAATCAACACCTGTGTGGACAGTAACTTCTGGTAGTTTGTGCTTCTGCCATTTATCATTAAAAAGTGATCAACAAAAATAGGATTCAAACTGGCTGGTCGAGTTTGCACACACACAAAGTACATGTCCACAAAGTTTAGGTTTTCTTTACAATTATTAAAGTTTCATTGCCTGATTTATTAATTTTTTTCCAAGAGACTGATGTTAAGTTTTATTTCTTTTGAAGATGTTTGTTTGTTTATTAGTTTGTTGGGGTGTTTTTTGTTGTTGGGTTTTTTTTTAAGGTTGAAAGTTGAAAGTGACAGATGACTGGGTATCATTTCGTTGCGGTTTTTGCAAAGCGACGAATAGCCCCTCAGCCAAAAAATACGTGTTGTTCACGAAAATCACGAGTGAAGTTTAACTGTTGCGCAAATTAATGTTTAGGACCTTGCTAGTTTTTCTTTAAAAGCTTACTGTTAAAATAAAGTTGATTTCTTCAGTCCCACAATAATGTATGTATTTTTTCAATCTTATACTTGTTTTAACGTTTTATTAGATCCTAAACGCATTCGTCACTTCGCAAAAAGGACCCCCAAAACAAACAA
>JAAFGO010001838.1:454616-470896 GCA_010994315.2 Pisaster ochraceus | reverse complement strand
AACTAAAGACAACAAATCTTTGAAAAATATGTTTTTATTTATATATATTAAGATAAAACCACACGCTCTTTTAGACATAAAACAATATTCACGTTGACAAATAAAAAAAAAAACATCATCGATACAACTTTCAAAAGTTAGACCTGAAAATTAAGAAGGTAATACCTGATTTGATTTGATATGATATCACTAAATATTAAGATATAAAGCAACACTTTTGGTAGTATTTGGCAAACGGTGTGAATGTTTAGTTTTATCTTCATGCATGGCTTTTCCAACTCTTCCACCTTTTTTTATGAGAAACACATTCAAGTTATAGCATCAAATTTAAGTCCCAACGTCAGTCATTCTGAATTTGACAACGGAGGTAAACACAGTTGAAACGAAACACTAGTGAATTGTATTGAAAACAAGAACAATGGAAATGCATATTAATCGGAGAACTTTGACCAGAAGGGTTATTCCATGGTTCGTACAATTCATAAGAGTTTCTACTTTGTTAAAAAAAATATATTATTAATAGAGTTTGTGTTACCAATAGATAATCAAGCTATGAAAATCATCAAGAACACATGATTTCTGATTCATTTGTGGTAAATGTAACAATAGAAACCGTGGAAGCGCCTAAATGTCGCTTTTTTATCCTTAAAATGCCCTGTAACAATACTTGAAAATAAAAACTTTTGCATTTTTGCAGGACGGTTTATGAGTGCAAATGAGCATGTGGCAAGTTTTATAGATATTAAACAGCAGTAAACAACCAATAAATAGCTTGCATTAATTTTCATAAATATTCATATAATGATTTGCAGTCATGTACATATCTTACATTTTATTTACATGTGTTTACACAAAGGTGGGCAGTTGGATGTGAAAACTCTGACAAGTTTTCCCTCTATTTGAAGGGTTCTCTCTCCGCTTAGGGCCTACTTCCTCCCCACCCCGTGAGTGGCCTCTTCAGGGTCTTGTCACCGGAAGAGTCCATAAAAACAAATAATCCATAAAAACAACTAATGAATAATACAAATTACACTCATATTATTTACACTGTTATGACACGGTTTACAATGATTGAAATTGGTTTTGAAACTATTATTTCATCGCAGTTAACACTGAAAAGTACCACTCATGACAAACAAGTGTTCTCTCTTGAATTCCACAAAATAGGGAATTTCAGCCTCGTTTTACTGGAGTCTGTTGGGCTCTTCACGCATTGCTCATTGTTACTTGTGGTTGTTTTGTCCGTTCATCAGATGTCCATAGACTGTAATTATTATTGGCATCTCTGTCTTCCACAGAATCCAAACACATCTCCTGCGACAGTGTTCTGCTCTGGAGATTTCGCAGAATCCTCTTTGCCTTGTCCTCCAGATCGAACAAGTGTTTATCATCATCTTCCGGGATCAACTCCCGTACGATGTCGGCCAGGCGGAACAGGTATTCCAGGTTGTGGCCGCTCATTCCCCGAGAGTTCACGATCTGACTGGCGATCGTTTCGGATGCTGCTGGGCCCATGTAGTGTTCACATTCTGAAGTTGCTGTAAACACCATGACTGTGTGCTCGCAACCAGTCCGTGTGAAGAACGTGGTGTTGTTGATGGCGTATCCACCGAGCCGGCATTCTCTGGTGGTCAGGTGACGCAGAGCGGCTTGGATCTGGTGTTCTCCGTGGAGAAGAAATGCAATTCCCCAAGTCACACCCTGTCGACACACAAACACAATATCATTGATTAAACTTCTGGATAATTTGTCATCAACTCATTCACCAATCACAACATGCTGCTGATATAGCTAAGTCATGTTACCTATGCTACCTATACACTTATCAAAGGGACCAGGCCATGGTGCCATTCAGCCTCGGTTTGATGTCATTGATTTGAATGGTACTAAATAAACAAAATGACTGCATCATTATAAATTGTGTTTGATAACTAGCACTTTTCAAACAGGTTCTCATGGAGCTAACATGCAAATCGCCCTGGATTGTATTTTACAGTACAGCTTAAATCTGCTGAATTTGATAGTTAAAAAAAGTTCACACTAATTGTGTTATATCAAAGCCGCACCCTTAGTTTAATACATTTTCAATTCACATTAATTTGCATACCTAGAAACCTTAATCAATCCAATCCCCCAAGCACAAACACAATGAAAATCCACCGTCCAATAAAAAAAAAACTAGGGTCCTGGAAACTGAATGTCTTTCAAGGTTTATGAGAAGGAAATGTGAATCGTATAAAGTCATGCAATGTCAAAGCAGACCAGCATCTTTGTTGTCAATAACAATGTTATATAATAGCACTGAATCATGGGAGCTATATATGTATGTCATAAAGTGGAAACATTGCTTGTATTGATCACATTGAAGCGTAGTCCAGCTTTGAAATGAATAATGGTCTGTAATCTTGTGACATAAATGCGCATGTTTTTGTACTTGGGATAAGAAATAAATTAGACCAAATTGTGCATAGAATGGTTCACACAGTTCGGATAGGCTTAACAGTTGTCAACGAGTTGAAACCCTTACTTCGTTGGTAAAGTGGTAATCATCAAGAATTTACATCAGTAATGTTTAAAGTTGTATTATATTAAACAATGAATATTGCAATACCAAAAGCGTTGTCATGGGTTTAGGTAGAGCATTTTAAACCATCCACTATACTTCCTTTTATTTAAATTTAACATTTTACATGTGCCTTTTTTATACGCAGGTCTCGAGATACAGTGGCATGTATTTGAGCATCAGTTCCCAAGTTCTGTGCTGTAGCTACTTAACAAGACCATGTAGAACCTTTGTTGTAAAAAAAAGTGACCTTGTACATTCCATTGCATTTCCTGGCAGGCAAGATCTTACACTGGTCACATGGGAAGTATTAAATTTTCTGTCATAATTACCACATGAATTTACAAGTATCCAATTGAACACGTTTTGAAATGTTCACCCTTTCTTCATATCGAAAAAAAAAATGATTTAAAAAATCAGACAGACAGTGCAATCTCCGTAAAATATAAAGATTGAGTGTTTTCTTCCATTGACCTGTGTACAAATCGTGCCTGCATGAAGTCCAGGCTATATGTGGGCTCTTTTGTAAACAAAGTTCCATAGATTGACTTTACATTCGTTCTTTGTGTCCCCAGTGAAGCCGTCCAGTTCGAGGAATTGCGAGCGGGGAGGCCGGGAGGAGGTCACGAATACCTTTTGTTTGTCTTGGCCTTGCTGGGCCTTTTTTATACTCGAATTTTCTATTTCTAAGAAGAAGAAAACAGAATTTCAAGCCCTTCTATATAGAAAATGTTTCTGTGATTTTAATGCGTTTATTTCAGAGAAGGTTTTCAGGAAGGTGGATTAACACACTGGCAACACTGCAAAATTACCCAGATTTCATTTTGATGACATTTACTGTAACTGTGATCGTCAGGTGTCATCGTCTACAATGGCAGTGGCTGCCTGTTCTCCTTTTATATCATGCTATTATACCAGAAGTTTCCTTTCAGAATAATTTTAATTCAAAAACAAAGTCATCGGGAAAATATATTCGTTTCAATCCGTGAAATCCGGTAGACAAATTTGCTATTCTTTATTTACATTGACTTAATTTTCAGTGTTGGCAGATTTACCTGAGAGGGAACAAAGATGTGTACGACTTGAGTGTAGTATTTTTTCTTGTTCCGTTCCCTGGAACTTCCGGCTTTCGACTTAAATGTGGCAAGCTGTGTTTCCTAGTTGTGCATCTCATCGTTCCCAAGTTCATGATAACAATTTTTGAGGAGAAATATTAAGCGGGGAAACTCCGGGAAATGTTTCATTCGGCAATGACGCCATAATTTACCTTCAAGACAATATGAATTCGAAACTGAAACTCAATCTTACAAATGTTGTTTAACCACTCGTGTATCGACGGGTATTTCCGGCCCCCTTCTGTTGCGTAGCGGGAGCTGGTATCGCAGCCGATCAAGTGGTATTGAGGCCGAGTCGTATCGATCCCTCTACGATATGGGCGAATCGATCGATACACGCAGCACATTTGCAAACACCTACCCCCCTGCAAGCAGGCCTTGGGCAGATTTGGTGCTATTCGAATCGCGCCCAATTCCCACGGTCTGTTTTGATGTAAAATTTACCCTGGGGTCACCTTATCATATACAACGGAAATGCGACTCACTCTTTTCAAAAAGTTTCTAGATTTGACATGTCGTTTGAATTTTTATGAGGAATTAAAATTTAAATTTGGAAATACTATATTGTAGCGTTTAAAGGTATGTGCATGGTCGTGGATTTGTTTTTGTCAAGGTAATGCTGACTAACAAGTAGAATTATCAAGAAAGGAAAGTCACATGTGAAAGTTTCAGCTGAAGTGTCTACTTCCTGAAAACTTTCACTGTATTTTCATCAAAAACGTCAAATCCATCCGCGTTTAGTCTGGCCGCAGCATTCGCAAACGGACACCAACCCACAAATGTTAATCATATTTCATGGAAGGGACTCCTTTCTCAAAATAGTTTAAACTATCAACAGCTGCAGTGCTTCTCTCCAAGTAATTTTTTTTATGGCCATTAGTTTTTGGAGTGTTTACCAATCTAGGACCCAACCTTTAAATCTAACCTAATCCGGTCTATTGTTAAGTTTTGTGGTTATGTTTAATAGTGTTTGCCAAGCTTAACTAGTTTTACGATTTCAAAGGCCTGGAAAAAGTCACATTCGGAGAAAATATTGCACAAACATGGATAAAGAATGTATTAAGCCTGCAGCTTCAACGTAAAAGATAAAGCAGTCAGATGACGGGCTAAACGAATCTGAATGGAACACTGTATCCAGGTTGAAATATTCAAGTGCCCTTTTTAATGTATTTTCAATGAATACACATGGTTTAACAGATCGATAGAGTCCTGCCACCAGGATGAATTTACTGAATAATTATCAGTTCAAATTGCTAAAACTGTTTACAAACATAGGCTGTGCACGTAATTCGTGGAAAATCCCAAATGGTTTGCATGCACGATTAATAATTGTGTTGAGGTGTCTGACGTCATCGCTCCAGCTCCCCGGCCCGTCATGTGACAAGACCCAACGTACGTGCGTCACATGTAAACAAACCCACGTGCTTTGTCGTGATCCCGCCATGGTGTGACCATGCGTGGGATGTTTTCAGCGGCGACAATCTTGTTAAAAATAAATTCTTAGGGGGACAAAATGGGGTCGAGGCGCACCATTTTTGTTTTCGTCTAAGTGGTACTTCTTGCCAACTAAAACTGTGAATCTGTTTTAATTTTTCTCAAACTATTCTTGTCACTATTCCGAAGACAATCTGACGTGAAGGTACAATCAAACACATTGTCTTCGTTTAAACAGAAGAAGAAAAAAATCGAGCAATATCGAGCAATTTTACATAAGAATTTATCAAGTGTTACATTTCATTCTGGTAATTTTTTTATTTCAAAAGTCCAGACTTAATGTTACAACACTGGTTGTTTTGCAAATAAAATAACAAAACCTGACGAGATGGGAATGGATCAACTATGCTGCACCCAACACGTGAACGGATATGTGTAACTGAATAATTTACTTGTTTTTATTCGGCAACCGTGTCTTTTCTAAATGGAAGAGACGAGGGCATGTTGGACTAGGTCATAAACAAAGTCAGCTCACAAATTGTGATCGTTGTCCGAATTCGAAGCCGCGTTTTCATTCAAATGGACAATAGAGATGTTTCAATTGAGTTGTCAGAAGCCCTGCACGACGATGTCAAAAACATCCATTCATGGTACCCGGCAGCATGTCAACCCGGCGGTCACTATATATTTGTACGGTTCCCAGAGAACCAAAAGGACTGTTTGACTTATTTCAAAAAGGGGACCAGACTGAGGTTTCATAGTGCAGCGTTCTTTTTTCGGTGTTTTGGTTGTACGCTGAATTTTAAATAGCAGAAAAACACAAGATGGCGGCGTCATGAAGGTGTCTGTCGCCCATCGGCAAGGACGTCGGTAACGGTGACAAGGGGAGAATGGCTTGCTACTTACGGCGGTAAAGCATTTTAGACTTATTACAGGTTGGTCAGTGTACACGTTAACAGTTAATGTTACCCAGCTTTTAAGTATGTGTGTAACTGGTAACTTATGACTGAATATGTGCGTGTGCTCCACAGGGATGCATATTTGAGAATCCGTCTTCTGTTGTAGTGTGTGAGAATTGAATAAGAACTAAACTGAGATGTGTATTTCTTATGAAGGTATTCCTAGGCCTACCTACAAGTGTGTTGGGCATCCAAGTGTTTTAATGTGGACACGCTTCCAAAGTATAACTTGTGTATCTTCCTCTTCATATCTTGAGTCATGGAGGGGAAGACGATTATTTGACCCCCGACTTCACATGTTAATTAAACAAAACATATAAAAAGGTCAGATGGCAAGCTGCCCGAGTCTCAACAATGATTCTGTCCTGCGCCACGAAAACACATGAAGAGGGGGTGTGGGGTATAACAATGAAATTCTTAAACGAGGTGTATATACTAATTTGAATACGATTCTGTCTGGTGTAATTAAGTATGGATGCGATTTTGTAAGAAAAGAGAGAGCCAGCACAAAACCACCCCAGAACACTCAAAGGTCACTAGATATGTAAACAACGAGTCATTAAGTCACATGGTTTGAAGTCCCACCAACTTGTTTTCCTTATGACGTGGCCTTGTTTAGGTGACCCAGCCTCCGGTTTCCTCGAAGGCTCTTGGTTTGAATATGAATATGAAACCAACATTACTCACCTCTTGGTGTTTCACCAGAGTTGCTACTCTTCCGGGCTGTAACATAAAAACAACAAATACTGATTTAGTCATGATTTAGCTAGGGCCCTATTGATTTGACTCTTTTTCATAGTTGTCATAAACAATTGTGTGATTATTTTTCTTAGGTAGGCCTATGGTTTTGATCTATGATAGTTTTAAAAGACTACTTCAAATCTTACAAAAAAGGAAAACAAGAAGAAGTTTGTATTAAAGGTGTCTGACCACCAAACTGCGCACTGGGTTCTCCACGGTTAATTCCCCTGGGATATGCCTTATGGTATATTCATTCGAACAAACCCAATAATTGTATTTCTCTATTATTGTCTTCCAACATTATGAAGAAAATAACACAGAACGATTATAGGCCTATACTTTTGAGTATTTGTGCCTGAAACAAACAGTGGTTTACACTACGGCTGCTTGCCTTTATTTATGCATTAATATTTCTCCCATTCCAGCCGATATTCTTCAATGGTTATACCTACGAATCGTCTGCTGACAAGTAAGTCTCTTTCATTTTGATAGTTTGTCTTTCAAAATTACATTATATGTATACATATCATTCCTTTCGAAACGAAATGGACTTAGCGCACCAACTGAGTCCCCCTGCAAATTAAACAATTCAATACCAGAAAACACACTGTTCATTTTCTCACATGTACATGTACAGACCTGCAGGTAAACACTAGCATTTGTATTTAACAGTTGATGCTTATTGTACGTTAGAACAACAAATCGGTAGAGCCTACATACCTTCCCCGGCACGCCTCTATGCGTTGTGTTGCCTTGCCAAAATCTCCGTACATAACCCTTAATATGTCCGATTTCTCTAGTTGAATACTCAAAACTTGGCTTCCAAAGTAGAGATCCGTAGCCGAAAACACGTAGACACTTCGTTTTCGCGGGCACATCGGGTAAAACACTGTCATTTGGCGCCATTTTCCACTGAAAAATCTTCGGAATCGTGTTGTTTACTTCTGAACTGCTGTAAGATATTCGTACCGTATTGAACATGTTGTGAATCAGCAGCGCGTGCTCGTTTTTCCACTCACGGGTCATTGCCCCGATGACGTCGTACTCGTGACGTAAAGAATGTAGCCAATGGTGGCATTCGTATGGGGACAACGCCTCCCTCAATCTAATACATATTTATGCCCACTTTTCTGTGAGTGGTCAGTTATATGCGACATGGATCTCCATAGTTATGATGATGCAATCACATCATGCATTGCATTGCGTTTCGTTTCGTTTGCCAATGTACTGCCAATCTACCATAGGCCTACATCTATATATATTCCCTGATCATTCGGTTTTTTTTTCTATTGATAAGGGTTGACCTTCCTCAAAGGTCACGCTATTGATTATTGTGCCCGGAGTCTGATATAGCCTTGCCCACTTTTGCACAACATTAAAGGGAAGGCAACTTGAAGGGACAATGAATTAATGTTCTGTTGCAAGTGCCAAAATACAATTCGTCAGTGGACATTTCAATTTTCACGTGATATCTTTTTTTGTTTGCGATAACTTTTCAGCATAAGTTCTTTTGAGCTTAGTTTAATGCAATGTCACAGCCCATACACGCACTGTTGTTTTCTCTATAGGCCCTAAACCATGTGTATTTAAAAGATAGAATATCGAACAATTCCAGCAATTAAGTGAAATCAATACAGCGAGGGACTCGTTTGCACTTTGCATGACCTCAGGAAGAATGCCAGGTAAATTTTCCACCAGGCTGAAATAATTTGTACTCTGTATACTAATGCTAAAGGTGTTGTTAGCATTTTATTTATTCAATAGTTTCAACATTCCCGCCATGCATTATAAAGACAATGATACTGCCATAGGCCTATGCATATACGTGGTGCCAAACAGGTAGAATAATTTACACGGCACATTTTGAGAAACCGGTAATGAAAACATTAACATTAATTTTAAAACAATGGAGGTTTTTCTGCACAATACGTTCCTCCTTATTTGTTGTTACCTTTTTTTAAATATATGACGTCACGTGTTTTCATTATCAGGCAATATGAAAAATGTGTAGTAATTAAATGTGTTTATTGTACAATAGCATTATATTGGTCAGGTGTTTGAAGTGCGGTGATTTAAAGACATTTGCTCAGGCTAAATCGTGAGTAGCCTACGGGGTGCACTTACGCAATCTCAACATATTTTTTTGTAAAAAAAAAAAAAAATGTTAGTTCATGTTACTTTTTAATACAGTGCCGATCTTCGCGTATTAGACCCACATACCGTCTTAAGATTTTACGATTAAACATTATGTCTAAGCTACTTAAAACTAGGGACAAGCTGTACACATAATTTGTCCTCATACTCCATCGGGAAGAGTGACTTTCACTGTGAAACCAAGAGAGGAAAAGCAAGAATATTTCTGAATTTTGAATGTGTGCTCATCACACCCCGCAAGAAAACAAACTATCAGAACTAAAATAGTGTTTGAACTCCGTCGGATAATAACTAACTGGGACAAACTAATATAATGATAATACGCGTACAGAATCAGGTTAAAGGAACTTCAACTAATATAGGTCAAGTAGTGGAATATTTTTAGCGCAATCTGAAGTGGTAGCAAGCAGCTGTTACACTAACTGGTGTTAAGCCCTACATCTGCCGTGAGTTTGATTTCGCTGGTAAACGATACGGTTATAGAATATCTTTGCAAATATAGCCTAGCGTTGTACCATTGGATGATGACGCCTATATTATGTGTGGACAAATTATACCACGGTTTCCTCCCATTTGGGAGCATCCTCCCCTTCGGTCAACGTGAAAATGACATGTGTTTTTCCTGCTTTCCCCGGAATCCTTTTACAAAGCACAAACCATAAATACTCAAAGTACATCTATCGATTTTGGTATATCTGTTCGTATATGTAATCAACAGTTTGTAAAAGTAAAATAACAAAATATTCAGCGACTTTGGGGTGTGGTTAAGCTATATGTTGACTGTGGATTTTTAATTTTTTATTTCGTTACATATTGATGCATCTTTGATAATAATCCTTTTATAATGAGCCGAGATCGATTTGATCCAGGTGTTGAGTACAGTTCCTGCCCGCGTCGATATGAAATACGAAATGGGCATGTGTTCGAAGTGACGAGTTGCTTTCACTGGCTAGTCAGTGCATAAAGGCAGCCGAAAAGCAAATCGTCAGTTTTAACACGGGCCCGTTTCATATTTTACATCTGTTATTTGCAACTTGTCGATGAGAGAAGACAAAGGGAAAAGTGTATTCTGCTTTGTTGTCGTCCGCCAGATGGACATTACAAAAAGTTATTCAGTGAGTGCCGAACATCATACCCCATTGTTGCATGCAGCTGACCAACGCAGACTCTCTGTCTTACAACTTTTGTTCCTAAAAATCATACTTGTTTGTTTTTTCTTCAGATTTCTGTTTAGTATTTCCCTTCTGACTCACCTTACTACATGACTGTAAACATAAACCTTTAACTTTGGGGAAAAGCCATTTGTCTTTATTCATTAAAATCAAACAACGTTCTATACACTTCTTTGCAAATGGACTGTATTCCAAACAATTGTCATTGTGTTTTCATTAATGAAAACCCACTGTTTTCTTTTTATTTGTGACTGACAATTTACACAAATTGATATACTTGCCAGCTGCTAAAATAATTATAACACTGGTGGACGCAGGCTCGCTGTAATAATCAGCGACTTATATGTTACTATTTGACACTGGAACTTCTAAACTTCGAACGTTGCTATTATTTGAATCTGTCGACTTAGGTTGAAAATGTCTTGATTGGATGAGTCCAAAGTTAATGAAATTATTAAAAAGATTTCTCAAGTGGACATCTAAAAGCTGTTTTCTATTAGAATTTTCCCAATTTTTTTTTTTTTTTTAAACAAAATTAGTAGGCCTAATAGGGACTATACCCAGTGTTCATAAACTATAATTAGCCTATAGACTGAAAAGTTGAATTAATAAAACGAGCATTTAAAAATTAACAATGGGTCCATCACGACAATGCCCCCAGTTTTCATGAAAATGATGAATGCAGACTCATTGCACACAGAGAAAACATTGGTGTAAAGACCAGTATCTGCACTTTATGTGACCCAACATATACATGAAGTAACAAACCTGTGAAAATTTAATCTCCATCAGTCACCGGAGTCGCGACTATAGTTGGGGAAAAGGCGTCGTACGTTTTTACTGTTGTCAAACATCAGGATTTCGACTCGCGAGATCAAAAACAACTGTTTTATTCATTTTCCATAAACTAGCATTTCAAGCTAAGGTATTTTAATTAAGAGATGTTTTCCAACACTATCATGTAAGCTGTGTGCAAAATTGTGAACGTTTATATTTTCACTCTTACAAATGTCGTACCACACCCCTGTACTGTAGTCAAATTAGTACAGGTAGGCCACTCTTTGAGGCGTAGAATTTGACAGACTTTGAGAAACTATGTTTGTATACCAATCCTATAGGTCTAATTAACGGACAAATTCAAGGTGATTGACTACTATACTTCTATGTGTTGGAGGTATGCGCTGAGGCGTGTCAAATCACGAAAAAAACCTGTCAATCGATAAGAAGCGAGAGTTGAACTCGAGAGGTGACACATTTGGACGTGGACTTGGGAAGAGTACAATGGTCATTGTCCTTTGAGCAGCTATTTGCCACGTTGCAAGTCCGATGTGTACCGAATGAAACAGTATATGCTGCAATGGTTTGATCTTTTTGCTGATTGCCATTTCCATAAATTTGATTTTTGGTTAACAGTTCTGTGGTTTGCATATATATGGAATTGTTCTTGCGTAGTTAATTAAAAAAGTTTCAGAGGCTCGACGATGCCTATATATTCTACCGAAACTTATACTGACCTCTTTCAGAGAAAAAATATGTTTTCCCTCGTGGTTTAATGTTTTTGTACCACGTGTTTTTTGTGATTTTTCATAATCTGAGAGGGTTTTGTGAGGATTGACAAACTATCAGTGAAACTATGTGTTTTCCGATGATCTAATGGTCACAATAAATTGACAGATTTGTGGAAGAGTCAATTCGTTTGTCATGTTCTATCAAAAAGCACACCTTGCCAACCGTCACTTCGGGTGGTCCAGTTTTTGAACAAACGCTGAATAAACGTTCTGGTAATGGTATTCTGTGTATGTTTCCAATGTGGTTCGAGTCTTCAAAACTTGTGTTAGTGGACGATTTCTCGCACTAGGTCATATGTCAAATTTCTCAGGAAAATTTGTAGTAAGTTATACAAAGTAGCAGCTTAGAAATTGCTCTATCTTTTTAGATTCTTAGCGACCACCTATTATATCTTTTACGTGGAATCTGTGATGAAAGGATCTTTTTTTAAATATCCAGTTCAATAATAGTTCGTAGAAAATAGCGCATTTTACAATAACGTAAAATCAATGCGCTTTACAAAGTGCCCTGGTCATTGGGCCAATAGCATTCCTTTAATCTTTCTCAGCTCCCTGGGGAGTATACAGCCCCGGGCTGCCGTGGCGCTGCGCAGGCTTTTTCAATCACAATATCGAGATCTACCCTCGCCCCCTGGGTGAAGAGTAGCAATTGGACCTATAGTAAATCATCTTGCTCAAGGACACATGACCAGGATTCGAACCCCACCCGATGACTTAACCACCAGAACTTGAATTTGATGCTCTAAACCGCTTGGCCATGACACTCTAGTTGTAACATTTTACCAATTTGAGACGTATAATATGCAGATTTTATAACTTTGATAAGGATAGTATGGTTGGTAGCAAGGTCTTTGACATAAAACATAAGCTATAAGTACATCATCATTGTGTACTTCGTCGAGCACAGTCCTTTCTTGAGAAATGCAACGAAATGTTGGCTGAGATGCTTTCCTCGTCGCATTGCTGACAGGTCGCGTCCTCTTTCCACGAATGAATCCCAAACCGCAAACTGTAGCAACACGTGACCCGTCGAAGGTCAACAGCACTAACCGTCAGGCAGTAGATGCTGGTGTCTCGTCTACCTTCTGTTTATTTCTCATTAACCAAGAAGGATTGAAGAGAAACCGTCTGTGGCATCGCCAGCGAGTCAAGGACCTTCCGTGCCGGCTTTCGGTCACGTTCGCCCAGCGGTCCCCAAAACAGGCACGCGCCGTCATCTCCAAACGCCAATACAGAGACAGTTTTCTTCCAAAACTGAAGTTTACATTTATTATTTATTTGTTTATGATGAATCAAGGTCCGCAGTCGAAGTGCCCGTCTGCCTGTCGTCTGCAGGTCTGCTTAGTCGGGTGTGGTGACACCTTATAAGTACTATAGACTACCGAAACAACTTTAAAAGTGTGTAATTACGATATACCTCAAAACGTCTGAAATAAAGTGTCAACTCGCCAAAAACATACATGTATTAACAAGAATTCTTTGCATGCGGTAATAGGCCAGCCATGTAGAATAATTACTTTTTTGGGCTGCGAATAAGCGAAAGTATAATGTGTGGTGGGCGAGCATATTTGAGTTTTGCTGCCCAAGGTTATGTTTCGTAATGTAAAAATGAGCTGACTTTGTTGTGCTAACATTAGCATGGTGAGTCATGCAAAACAAACAAACCACGGGGCTGTGTTGAGATCTGCTTGGGAGTGGCTGTATTCGATTCTTCCTTTTCCTCTGGGTCTGGGTTCGAATCCTCACTTAGACCTGAGTTTAAAATCGGAATGGGGTTTTGAGTTCGTACATTATTTACTATAATCTCTCATCGTGGCTATATGAACATTCATTTTTTCTCAACAATGTTCTTCGCAGCTACAACACTTCTTAACACAACCGGTTTGTCCGTTCTATCGGCAAGACTGCTTCATGTAGCAGTGCGGACGGATTCTACAGCATGGATGATGTAAAATGGGCATTCAAAGCTTGTAATGGTTCTGGCCTTTTATCCACTCGACTTCGAGTACCTTGCCTGTAAATATGGCTGGACCTAAACCCTGACGTGTGTGTACCGTCTTCATTGCATGGTCGTCCGAACTTTTTTTAAATAATTGTCGTCGTCGTTGTTTGTTTGTTTGTTTGTTTGGTTGTTGTTGTTGTTGTTGTTGCTGCTGCTGCTGTTAGTGTTGTTGTTGTTGTTGGTGGTGGTGGTGGTGGTGTTGTTGATGTTGTTGTTTCCAGTTCGAGAATCCTGTGAGGTGAGGCTTTACAAAACGAGTGGCAACGCTCGTGCTGTTTACCTAGTTTCATTCAGCCACAGACCATCAACCGAACCTCTAGGTTCCATGTGGCGGACATCTTGATTTTGGTCATGCACAGTTAGTGTTTATTAAAATCAAACCGGGGAACATGTCAAAAAACGGGATGTTTCGTGTCAACGCAGCAAAGCCGTTCGTGCCGCGGATCAGAAGTCAGGGAACATGTCCAAAATGCCGGCAGTGACTTCACTAATTGACTCACTTTGTTAGTATACCTAAGGCTATTTCTAAGAATGAGAATGCACATCGAGAATAATCCGGGTTTAGTTTCTCCATTTGGGAGGAAACAAGAAGAACCTTCGTCCATTAATGTTACGTTGTTTCTGTCTATGAAACCAAGCTATTTTTATTACTTTTCTAGCAGGATGCGTTGACATTTTTCTGCGTAGAAGGTCTTTATTTACAGCTTGTTTTACACCGCACTAGGCTACACATAGCCACACACACACACAAAGATTGGGTGCTGGTGATGGCCTACATTGGCTGATGGTGTGGCCACAGGGGGCGTTGTTGGCCCGCGTGCCAGGCCCATTCAGCCCGGTTTGGTTTGGATATGAAAGCTGCATAAATATTGTTACGGGTCGTACTACATGTGGAGCGCGGTTAAAGCAGCGAGCGAGGTACTTACCCATTCCATGCTTGCACAGCATAGAGATGGGCGTGTTTTTGTAGTAACCTCGCGTGGCCCCTAGACAGCCAGGCGCGTGGCGCACACGTGGGTCAGAAAACCTAGGGTTTTGGCGCCAAGCCAAAATGGGTAATTGTACTGCATCACATCACGTATACACTGGTAGAGTACATGTACATTTCGATGTGGCTGTCCATTCACATGTACAATGTGTACATGTACTTGCGTTCAACAGCATAACCTCAAATCCCATCAGCAAAGCGTGCTAGTGTGTGTGGAAGTAGTACCGGATCCTCATTCTCCAATAAACACAAAAAGGCAAACAAAGTCGAAACTGCACTCATCGTTTTTGCCAACAATACCACTTCTCAATCAAAAAGTTGGTGTGCAGAAGTATTTTTCACTCGGGACCTCCACTCCGCGCAGTAAAGACTGGTTGTTACAACACTGGATATCTAAATGTGGTTTTATCAAATATAATGCCTACCTTGAATTGTATAAATACAAACCATGTTTAGAACGGCATAGCACTCAACATATTCATGCGTATTCGTGCACAGGCATAGCCTCGACATCACCGATAAATGTTTCAGTTACTTTAAGATGGCACATCAACAGAAAACGAGAATTGTTTGTATCACAAGATACAGTTGTTCACGTATTATAGGTTCAATGAGTTTTGGATCGCAGGTAAAAGTCGCCACTCATTCTGATTGCTATCATTTCAAGTGGTTAAAACAAAATTTAATTACAGTCCGAGGCCGATATTGTGAATTTTGTAAAAACTGCCGATTGGTTGCTCCCTTACATCACTATCCAACGGTCAGGTCATTGTACTCGTCTTTATGAATTGCTACCTGAAATGAGAATTGCCTTTAGCTTTTTAGAGTGAAGTACAAACTCACAAATAGACAACATAAGAGAGAAACAGCGGTGTGCGGCCACCATCTCTTCAATCCAATAGAAACTTGTTGTTAGATTATGTAGTGCAAGAGCGCTGACCGATATGATGGGCCGGTTTCTTACGTGGCCATTATTGCTTATTAAGCAATATTGTGAAGCCGAACAATTCTTGTTAAGACTGGAAGGTTTCTTGGTTGTACGCCATTGTGCACTACACATTTTATCCCGAGTCAGCCATTTGCCCAATCAATGCAAACACAGAAATGTCGGCTATTATAGGGTATTCGATCCGACTGCAAAGAAAAGGGGGGAAAATCGGTTATGATTAATCCCTTCTAAATTCTCTCCCCGAAAAATCTGGGTCACCCTCTGGGGTTGTACACACAAGAAAGATGGTAATCTTATGCCCTGAAGATGCACAATACTGCCCCTGGTGCAACAACCCGATCCAAATGTTGATGAAGGCAGTGGTGATTGTTGCCCATTAAGGGACTTGACACTCGCCCGTATCTCGTACTCATTGGCACGTTCAGGCGCGTGTTATGCAGAGGTGGCGGCACCGTTTCAACTTATTTCCCGCGCTCGGGTCAAACACTTCATTGTAGCACGTGGCAAAGGGGCTACGGTTTAATCAATATATCCAGGTACCGGAGATGACACGGGCATCTTTAAACTGCGTGGCCGCTGCGCTCTCACAAGTGCATTACACATGAAGGCATATCTCAACATTTTAATGGCCAGTC
>JAAFGO010001838.1:416574-452401 GCA_010994315.2 Pisaster ochraceus | reverse complement strand
TTACACAACTTTTTTTACATATCTTTTTTTTACCTTTTGTTCTGAGTGTGTAGTCAACATAAAGACGCTTGGTCCGAGTTTTTGCCGACTTGACCCGAAAGTTTAGATTAAATTTTTAAATAGCTAGTTTTACGGATTCGAGAAAGCTACGTTGCTGCTGCTGCTGTTGTTCCTGATGTTTTATTTCATTCCATTTTTATTTATGTATTTATATGATTAGGTTTTATTCGTCGGTTTTATTTGATTTTTCCTATATTTATGTTCTCTTTCATTGTGTATGTTCTCATGGCCCTTGAACAAAAACCCATTTGAATGAATGGCTCTCACCATGATTAAATAAAGTTATAATTAAATGAATAGTTGAATAGATTAACTGATGTTCACTGTGCCGTTGCACACTTGCTATATATATTATATGCACACGCACATGTACATGCGGCCTACACCACGTCATGTGCAATATGCAGCTTTAACTATACGTCGAGGTCCTGCACTCTTTAATTCGATCTGTTTTTGAAACCCATTCATGGACAAAATTGAATCGGAGTGACTGGTTTAAGGAGTAATCAGATTTGCGGTTTCAAATCGATCACTGCGAAGAGTAGCTTCTCTTTAAACCACGAACTATACATTACACACTTCTCTATCTAATGATTGATTAAGTTCAGTTCATTCCTTCATTATTCCATTATTGATACACTTTTCTGAATAATCATCTTCCCTTCTGTTTTTGGCAGCTTCATTTCTTCCTTCGACCGTCATGGTAAACATACTTATGTTTAATTCTATATTGACATACATTTGGAGTGTAATTTAACTGTAGAAACACACAAAGGGAATGCTCCCTGATAAAGGCTTGTGATAATCGCTAAGACAAACTGAAGTTCAGCTTAAAATGGCCAACCCCCCCCCCCTTCATTCTGATATCTTTCCTATTAAAATAAAGACTTAGAGAGCGGGTGATTCTGGTTGCCCTGACTCAATTTCACCGGTGTGCATGGAGTGTACAGCACATTCCCGATGATTTTCATGTCTTTGTTACATGTATTTACAAAGGGACTTGTACCCTCAAACGCTTGTTGTTTTGAAAAACACGTAGAAATAAAGTTGATTTTGTATGGTAAAGGCTTTTACAATATGTCTATATTATTTAACATTATTATCTGCCCATGGCCATAGCTGGATTGTACTGCATATTTAATGAGTTCATTTTTGTGTGTACGTAAAAGAGACAACGTGCAGGATTTGTAATTATCGATTACTTGATTAGTTTCAGCCCGAAGGATGACTGATTACAAAGTTCGCACCAGTACAAATCCTCTGGGAAATTGTGTTCATTCGAACTACCAAAATCGAGGAAATAGTATTTGAAAACCTTCAATAACCGTTGCTTTTATTGATTGCAGCAATCAACATTAAGCACCATGGACGTGCAAAGTACCGGAGAAAGAACATACCGTTTTAAAAATATTTTATTTTATAAATTCACTAAACTATGACTACCGTTGATGAGCTGTTCTCGTTTTGGCTGTTTTGGAAGTTTCTAGAAAACTGTAGAGAACGGGGATGAATTTACTCTCCCCTCAAAAAAAAAAACCAAAAAAAAAAAACGATGAATTATGTTTTCCTTTCACATGACGAAAGCATTATTTAAACACATATTTTGTATACTTTCGGATGGAATCTGGTTGTCCACTCATGTGGCCGGATATTTTCCAGATTATCGATCTGTACTCGCCGGCGACTTCGCCAATTTCCGGAGTGCGGCGTATTTTTAATCACCACGAATGTGTAATTAGCCTGAGTGGCTGTTTTAAGTGCTTCATTACCATACTGACTGTAGCAGTCTCCATTACATTGTCCATTAGGGGGGCTGTGACAATATGATTTCAATCCAAATGAAGAACAATTGACCATGAGATACTGTAGCTACATATCAAAATCAAAATGGTTTTGATACCAATTCTTATAAAACAATGAGCCTATGTGAAATCTTGCTGATGATACTGCAATACCTCACTTTTAACACACAGTTGGGTTGACTGGGTTTTGTTTTTTTGTTTTTTTGGCCGCTGGGTCCTGTGAGCTAATTGTTTCCACCAATACTCTCACACTTGACGTGCTTGTCACGCTTGTGTGAAGGCGTAGTGATATTCCAAATGAACTCTATAAAGTACCGTCCTAAAAAAATTCAAGGTTGATGATCCCTTTGGGAACAATGTACTCATATGGGAATGACAACTATTGTGTAGTTTTTTTTAAACGTCGCACGGTTTGATGCTGTGGTTTTTTTAGAAGGATAGCTCGTGGTGAAGTGTGGTCAGAGAATCGTCTGGTTATGGATAGATGAAGGGGTTGGGCGCAAACGAGTAATGACTCGTTGTGTTGGCCACATTATTATCCGCGTCGATTTTATAGGGACCTATATTTTGGTGATGTGATTCGTGGTCTGAAAATTCGTGCGTGGATTTTCTCTCCGACGTGTAATTCCATTAAAGTTACTTCCATGCATGCGGGCATGGTATTCTACACACACTGTCATCAAGCCTGTACCACATGTACATGTAGGTCAGCCCTTGTACGCAGTCATGTTTCCCTACTTTGTTTCCCAAAGTACCAAACACCATGTATGTCTGTGTTCAGTAGAACTGGTGTGCATACATCACCCTCCTTTTCCACATTGACAGCTTCGGTGTGCTTCACTAAGCCCCCACCCCAACTTACCCACCAGAAAGTTTATACCCAAACACCGATGACAATCCCGTTCCCAGATAGAAACCCAAACACTCAAACAGTCACATTATCAAACAAGAATTCAGTCAGAATATCTACAGTTTAGCATGTTTTATGACTTTATTTATATCTTTTATAGACTTTCACAGGCGTATAAATTATAAGCAATTCCACGCTCCGGTATGAAGAGGATGATAGCCTCCCATATGTAACACCGACATTCAGCAATTTTTGCACTTGACTTTGCACTTTCATACGTAAAATATTTTGCACAATTCAAGATGTCTTTTCTGTAAAAACATAAGTATTGTCAGTAAAATTGACACATATGAACCAATTGACAGGCTACTTAACTTCCTCCTTCAGTTTTGCTCCAAAATTGTTGTTCTCTTGTAACGAGCATGATTATTATTATTATGAAAATCTGACATGTTTTTTCTTTTACAGAAAAGGCATTAGATTCAGACTTTTAAAAATATTAAAAAGGGGAACTTGAATAGTGAACAACAAACATGGTGATGGAAAACTATAAAAACAGCGAAAACGGCCATTCATGTACAAAAAGTTTTAAACATTTTAAAGATTTAGTGAATACATTTTTTCAGGAGAGGCACGATTATGTGAATCCAAAACAAAATGTGAGATCGTGAAAATGCCTTGACATCATTACACACTTATAAAATACATCCATTTTGGTCATCGTTATTGACAGTTTTGTCTAAGTTGTGCTGACCATTAACTACGACCACTGGTTGCTGTAAAGGTACGCAAAAATTGTTCTGTTTGTACAAGGCGGTTGATAAAAGAGGAGAATCTAACGCGACTATGTCCAAGACATTCTCACATCTGACAAAATGTTTTTAATATATCCTCAATACTATTACTGGATATAAATTAGAAAGGCCTATTCCTTACATCTTGGCAGTTGTTTCTTATTTAAAAGGCAATTTTACGGGTATATGGGAAAGAAAAATCGTTAGAAATTAATAGATATAGAGAAAGTAAAGAAGATATTGTGTGAAGTATAGGGTATCCAATACTGTACATGTACAAAGTGTCAACAACAAATGATTGGTCCGATTAATGTGGTGTATAAACCTTTTTTTTAAATCAGATATTTTCCATATGAAATATGCATAATTATAAAAAAGGCTTCCAATAGTTTGGATTTGTTCAGTTGCAATTTTTTTTTGTCTGATAAAAAGGGGGAATATTTGTTATTTAGGATTCCTTCCTAAAACTGTGCATGTCTTAGTTAATGTATACATTTTGAATTTCATAAATTGTATTGAAAAATGGAAGACCTCGGCATGAAAAGGAGACAAATTTTCTATCGAAAATGTACAAACATGTAGAAAAAAGGACTCAGATTTTGTATAATGTGGGGTTTTTTTCCCTCCTGAAATTGACCTGTTCGTGTTTTCCAGCTTTCGCCGTCTAGGTTTTAAACAAGGGTGTGTGTTTTGGGTGTGAAAGGCATGTCTGGGTGTCCACCATGCTGGTTAGATCAAGGGCCAAAACAACCCAACAAACCCTCAAGCCTATCCACCGCCAACCGCCCCATGGAACCACACAATGGGCCATAAGGTCTTTACAAACACACAAAAAAAGCATCGTGGGCTTTCTTTTATTTAGTTGTTTCTAGGTTATGGAAATTTAGTCTTGCACCTGCTCTTGGTTACAAAAACCCATTTAGGCGAGTTGAATGAAGCAGGATACAGGCGGTTCACCAAGGGTACCCAAGTGGAACTAAGCTAGGATCCCGTGTAGGGCGCGTTCGTCTGGTTGGGGCCGTGTACTTTGTGTCAAGTCTGCATCATATTTTCCGAAGGCTTATTAATATCAACGAGAACGGTAACCAAGCCACTGGCCCCTGGGCATTTTTCGCCTTCAGAAACTACAATTTACTGTATTATACCCAATTTGTTCTTGAATTTGTACTGATGAAATGGCAGAATTAACGTTGAATTTCCCCCCACCAAAAATTGTGTTTTGTTTTCGCTTTTCAGTGTACATGTAGTCATACTTCACGTCTCAATAAATTCTGGACGAAGTTTGTTTGAAATGTTTTCGAGCCGTCTCGAAAAAGAAAAGTTAATGAAGCGACTGGAATAGCCTCTGGGCTGAGTCTGCAATCTCAGACATGACTTAACAATGTGATCGAATTCTATTTGCACGTCATTCAAACACTCCTTGAGAACTACGTTTATGAATCGAAGATCAATGAGATTGCGAAATTACCTAAACAAGATTTCCAGAGAGGTGGTCTTTAAAGCACCATGTACAAGTATACTTTTTCCCCCAGAAGAACAAGTTTGGAAGTTCGAATACAGAATGGATAATCTCTTTTCAAAATCCCTCTCAACATTAGGATTAAAATGGCAACAACAAAAAATAGTGAACGGTTAACAGGCAAAATTTTGAATAATGGAAATGCTAGTACAATTAAGACTTGAGCGAGTTCTCGTAAATACAGTGATGATTGATGATTCCCGACAAGAGGATAACCTTCTCATTTTTATAAGTACACGCCGCTGATTTTTCAAATATTTCGACCCCAATCTTCATTGGATTTATGTCTTCTGGCCAGAAATATCAAACCTACGAGTAAACCTCTGAGGAACTGACAAATTATCTTTAGTAAGCTTTTCTTTCTTCTCTAAAATCAGTCTGTTTTGGATCGTTTATTTCGGATTGAGAAAATAATCACAAAATACCAAGACTAATGCTCATATGTTATCAATACTTATCCACATTATGTATATACAAATGTGCATTTCCTTCCCTATAAAATATACACAGCATATACAAAATTGGACAACGCCAGCAAAAAACACCTATATGTCGCATTGGTATGTGAGAAACAACCAAGTTCGCACATGTTATCTCTGGCACAATAAATACATTTTGGTCCACATGCATAGTAAATAAGTCTGGTAGCTAGACAATGGTCCTAAATGGTATGAAACATCTAGCTATCAATAAAGTCATTATAAGTCATTCTTATCATTGTTGCCTTTGTTAGTTTTAATAATTAAATAATGGAAATCAAAAGGAAACTCTTAACTCACAAAAATATATAAAATATTTCAAGAAAATTTATATCTCAATAATTTAACAACACAATCAATCTTAAGTTCCTATTTTTTGATCTGTTTTCATTTGTAATAAATAGGAATAGAAACCTCATCCATAATAGAAAAAGAAAACTACTTCGGTAAAAAGGGGTCACGGTTATCCTGTCCTTATCATAACTAGATGCACCACGTGATATCAGTGCAAAGCACGGCCGTTAATAATTATAAGGCCTTTACAATGATAATCCAAAACAGCGCGCCAGAAAAGCAGACACTTTTTTACTAAAACACAGTTTACTTTTTCTATTTTTTTTTATAATGTTTTGAAAACTTTTTTTTTCTTTTTCAAGCTTTGGAATATTGCTGCGAATTAACTCTGATTTAATCGTCCAAGGCACAATGGTTCCACAGCTGCAGTACATACGTACATAAGCGGCCACGGCCGTATACACAACAACGGATGCGACTGCATAGAAGAACAGATTATAATAGGCGATCTCAAATAACGACAGCAATACTGGCAGTGATGTATAGCAGGACATGAACAAAATGGCAGTGATGGCTAGAGAGGACGACGACGACGATCACGACGACGACAATGCCGAAGGTTCATACCTACGAAAGAGAGAAGAAGAAAGGACGCATAATTAAGAAAACTGTCATTGTTGCATGTTTAAAAAAAAATAAAAAATACCGGCAGGCCTATAAAACCCATCCAACCATCTAATAACCAATGCTTCTGATGGAACCAAACCCCCCCCCCAAAAAAAAAAACCACAACACAACAACAATAACAACAACAAAACCAAAACCCACACATAAAGCAAGTCGACCTAATGTGGTAAATTGTAAGAGAACCCGGTAAAAGCATCGAGTGTAAATGGACTCGAGCCGGCGCCCTAAACACGTACTTTCGACGTGACAATATTTCGATGATCGTATTTCACAACACTGTTTGACAGTTCTAGTTAGGGATCACATTTTTGTTGGAGTTGTCAATGGCGGGGACTTTGATGAGGACTTCGAAAGCTTCAAAAGAAGCATCGTTTTATGATCCTCTAAAAAATATTTTAAAATTGAGAAAACAATGTATAAGGATGACTTCTTGTGATATGAACTCCGGGGTGGGGGGTGGGGGCAGTGGACTTGAGACAACAAACTCTTTCTTTAACTCACCTCCGTAGCCTGTAATCGAACAGGCGTCGACCTCTCTTCGTTGAGATGTACTGAATAACACTGTGAATTTCTATTTACACTGTTGGGGTTGCTATCTTCGATAACTGCTCTGTGGAAGATGAACAATACAGAAAAATGTGCACAGTTAAATAAGGTTTCGATGAAGCCGCTGGTGAAGATGTCAGATGTATGTACATTAACGTTCGAAGGCAATGTTGCTTACAGTGGCATCCATTCTTCCTATCATCGGGGGAAAAACACCCATTTACAATCTGCTTTTATTTTTCTTGATCATTGGCAGGCAAGCTAAACAAACAACACATCTTGCAAGTCTTCATTTAAAACATGCTTAAATATGTTTGCTGTTAATGTTTTTGCATCGCATTGCGTTTGTTGCCAGACTCCGCCTGAACGTTCCTAATTATGCGCTATTTAACGGTAGCCTCGCGAACAAATTCCGAACTTAGCATACCGACAGTTCAACATTGACCTATACGCCACTGTCACATCAATTGTATAAGAGCGCTTATTACTTGCCGATGTCACAGTGTAACGACAGCACTGAGCGGCCGTGTTATGCATTGACTTGGCTCTCGCAGAAATGGAGTACGGATTTTTGTACCGGTACTTTTACTGTTAAGGGCAACCACGCCCTAGTAACTTATTAATTAATGAAACACACCCGTACGTCAGGACAACAGATTCAGTAGTATAATAATTCATACACACAAAATGTACTTACGAAATTTGTACGATGGAACACTTAATATTGTGTCTCGGTGTGCTTTCAGTTGACTGACACGTTGAGTGCAAAGATTCAGTTCGTTTCAGCTGAGATGCTTTCTCATCGTAATAATAATAACTATCTTCCGAGTCGCACAATCTCGGCAGTGAGTGTCTTGTCTGTGGCACATAGCTCATACACTCCTGTGTACTAATTTTTTCCACGGGTAAGCTCTCGTGGTAAGTCTCCTTCATGGAGAAGTCTTTGCACTTTGATTTGCTAAAATTGTCACTTTCTGTATTGCAAACTTTGCTGCTGATGCTGAGCAGCGGGAGGACTTTTTCCTCCTGTGAAAAATTGTCTCTGTACATGTGTCTGTTATTAGGTGTTGAGTCTGGTTTCTCAAGGTCCCGTTCGGAACGGGCGTGGTGGTGGTGGTCCACATGTTGGCGTCTGTATACTACAATAATGAGAATGATGATGAGGATTATGATAAATACGCCGAAGGACACATAGATGGCGATTTGGGTCACGTCAGACAGGTCACGCGGGCTGTTTAGAAAGGGTGAAATAGTACCCCCACCGCCTTCTCCTCCTCCACCGCCTCCTGGCGAAAAGCGAGCATCAGTAGCTGCTTTGGTAACTGGTGACGTTGTAGTCTCAAGATCCGTAGATATTCCACACGTCTTGCCGGTCCACCCAGAAGCACAGCTACACACAAACTCCAGCGGATTAATAAGATCCGGGGAACATGTACCGCCGTTCAGACATTCGTTTGAGAGGCAGGCCGACGGGACGGTGCAATTCCTGCCGGTATATCCAACATGGCAGAGGCATTCGTACCCATAGATCTCGTGGTCCACGCAAGTGGAACCGTGGGCACAGGGTGTGGTGAGCTGGCACTCGGTGAGCTGGATCTCACACTGGACACCTGTGTAGCCCCTGGGACAGAGACACCGCATATTATCAAAGTCAGCCACGCAGGTCCCACCGTTCTTGCACACATCAGCCGGGCAAACGTTCCTGCTGCAGGTGTTTCCAGTAAATCCATCAGGACAGGAACAAGAGAATCCAGTCAGGGTGTTAAAACAAGTTCCACCTGAAATCAGAAGTTCAAAAAAAGCTGTTTAATAAAGGGTGAGCGTGTTCTTTGGAGCAGCATGAAACCGGAAAATCACCCTGTAGAATGACCGAAATCAAGCATCTTTATCTGTAATCAAGTTCTGACAAGAGACTGGCCTCAAACTAAATACTCACCGTTGACACAAGGATCATTGCTGCAGTAGTCTGTTGTCTCGCACCGGTTACCAGTGAATCCCTCGGGGCACATGCACTGGTAGTGGTACCCGTCCTGATTCATGATGCATGTACCTCCGTTACTGCACGTACACAAAGGAATAAGGTGCTCGCAATGCCTACCAGTGAATCCAGATGGGCAGGCGCATACATAACCTTGCTCTGCAGTGCTCTGCCAATTCAACCACAAAATTAAAAAACACATAAAATTCCAGATAACAGATCGATGGGCATGTCGTTGCTCTAGAAAAAAAAACACTCCATGGTTGTTTATGTGTATTCCACCAGCTTTACATTTGTTGACAAATTAGTTTTAAGTGTTACAAAAATGTCCATAGTCATAATTATATGCCAACAAAATCTAGCAGGATTTACAAAGTGATTCTTACCTGGCAAGTTCCTCCATTCTCGCATGGACAAACGACTGCTTCGCTGCAGTCTGCCCCGGTAAACCCAGGCGCACAATAGCACGTGTAACCGTTAGGTCCATGGTTCTGGCACGTGGCCCCATTCTTACAAGGCTCCCAGTTTGTGCAGTAGTAAATATCTGTTGTGCACGGAGGGGAAACAAGTAATATCTACATGTTAAAATTTGCCCAGATTTTCATTTAATCCATGCGGTATTGTTTTTAAGTTAAGCTACTAACAAACAATTAGTTTGTAAGTTTGTATTACCTTGATCGCACAAAGAGTCGGCCCAGCCATGAATGCATGTACATTCCCCAGGCTGCTCGCATACACCGTGCACACATCCTTCGATGGGGATGCATTGATCACAGAGTTCCCCTTCCCAGCCATATGAACAACTGTGGGATAAATATACAATATAATTAATCAAAAACAGTAAATTTCGAGGCTTGACTTTCATAGGGGGGAAAAGTGTCCATACCTCCTTACTACTTTGTGTTACAGTTTATAAATAACTGAACTCACCTGCATGTTCCCGGGATGTCACAAGTTCCATGAACACACCCCTCAGCACAAACAGCTGAAAAGACAAGGACAAAATGGTTTCTTTTATTGATACAGCTTACTATATTTAATAATGTATTAATAAAGAAGCTATTAATGGATTGGGCGGATTATCAAGAGGTATGCGAGACGGCCATTATTTCAAGCTGACATCAACCATGCAGAACCATGATGTCATCTACATAGACGTCACGTGCTTGTTTATATTTCAGACACCAACACTGCCGATAAACTACTATATTATTAGTATCCTCTGCAAGCGTTGTTGCTAAGCCACGGTGTTTCTGGCCTTGCTTTTTGTACAAATCGTAAGTTCTTCTAATTTATGCAGGCAGCTGCCGAGCGGCAGGCTCGACCCGTGTGAGCACGCGACGTCCTCGGTTTAACAGTCCAGACAATAATCTCTCGTCGTGCTGGTCACTATTGAGAACACAATCGACAACAACAAGAACGCCGGCTAAAATGAGTGCAATCTTGTGATGAAAATGGTTTTAATGTTAATGTCCATGTGGTATTCATGGTTTCATTGAGCTCTGATGATTGTTGAAGTAAAAAAAACCCACATCAACACCACACACCCCTCAGTTGGAATAGGTTGCGGTACTGTCACATTTGAATCTGCCGCCACGTTTGAAACATAATGCTCGTAAAAGTAGCTGAAGTTATATATATCGTGATTAATATGACATATCACCAAGGATTCATCAACCCATCTTTGAAATTTAAACAGCGCCAATAAGTTTTTGGCGAGTAATTTAATTTCACTTTTATCATGGCCTGGCTGGTTATATTACCGCAGCTGTCTCTCTAATTAGATGCCGAAGATCCACGGTCATTAAACGTTGTCAACGGTTGGGTTTTGTAATGAAATGAAGGCGGGAATGCCGTGGCAGCCACCGCGGTCAAAGCTAGTCTAATCTGGCAGTCAAACCGCTGGGCCAACAAGACGTGCATGATGAGGATGATTATGTGACGGTTGAAATGGACATAGGTTATTTGCTTTGCAGAAACCTTGTAGTGACCTGGCCTGCCTGTCAGCTTGGAGCACTGCTAGCGGTTGTTGAAAATGTGCTCCTTGCATTCGCCAAATAGCTGCGGATGGCATAATTGGCCAACTGGCGTGGGAACAAAAAAGACGACCAGGGCTTCACTACACACGGCGCATGTAGAAAACCCAACTGACTTATATGGGGCCGACGGGGTCGCGCTTTTTATTATAGCTAAACGAAAATTCCACATGCGTCCATTAATGAATAAATGCATCAGTACAAAATGAATAAATGACACTGTTTGACAGCAAATTTGACACAGCATGTATATTCAAAAGAGATGCTGGTACAACCATTCCACCGAACCTGTAATATTCTAACTTGGAAAAAATCTTCCTGAATTTCATTCCACTCAATTTGTTGAATCAATAACATAATGCTTTATGAATAGTATTTTTTTGCTCAGGGCATTGGAGTATTTCCAATGTACCCCGCCCTTGAATGGACCATAGGCCTGGATAAATAAGAAGTGACCCACGGGAAAACCGTTGTTTTCTTAGCAAAAATCATGAACGTGCCATCTCCCTGGTAATCCCCTTGTAAACTCACTTTCCCACCTCGGGCGAGAGCGCACACATTACAGGATAAAGTCTCTGAAAACACACTCCCATATACTCCGTCCGTAAAGTATCCATAATTCTGAGTTTGTCAATCTGCATAACAAAATACATCCCATTCTCTGCTTTTCACACAGATTTTAAATCAACTTAATGGTTTTCGGGGGTGTTTTTTTTTTTAATGAGTTTTGGTTTGCTGTGAGTTCTAAGACGGTCCCTGCATATATTATGTCTTGCAGACTGCCCCTGCACCTGGCGCGTGCTCACACTTCCAGAAAAGCCAGCAGTAATTTCATGATAACGGGTATTTACCAATGTGGTCCAAAGTCCAACTTTTATGGTCAGGCGGTTTAACTGCCAACACATCAAAGGATATTCCGCGTTGTTTCCGTAAAGTTTTCGATACAAATTCAGAATTGTTTTTTCTAATGGGTGAATTCCTTACCTGTGATGCAAAACGCTCCCACCCAGCCATCTAGACAAATTCTCTGGCCGTTGGCGTCGCAACTCCAGTGACCCAAGTGATCGTCTTTGGGTCGGCAGTAAGCGGAACAGGACGGACCATGGTAGTTGTCGTTACAAACGACACGGTAAGAAAAGTCCAGCTCTTGGTTCTCCTCTGTGTGGGTTCTATTTGTCCACCGTTCGCTGACGTTGAGAAACTGTTGGAAAGCCACCCTGGTTAAAAGCTGTCTTTCACTACCTGTAATGGGGAAATCAATTAAAACAAATATATTAATAAACGTTAGAGATTGTTAGAGTACAGTATATTCATAACCCATGGTGTCCTTTTTGTTCTTTTTTTTATTTTTTACCTATTTGAAAGCATTTCCCTGTGATGTTTCAACTAGTGGAGGAAGCTTCAGGCACATTCACTAAGCTCATGAGTATTTATTTATTGGCGAACATATCCAAGGTCTCACTTAAATAAAAGAATGTTTTGTGGGGGATAATAACTGTTGAAGCCCCCCCGAGTCCCACTCAAGGCCAGTGGTGCTGATGAGCATTGTGTATATGCGGAGTTCGCGTGCGTACGCGTGCCTTTCAACCATCACCTGCCGCTGTTGCCTCGTTCCAGCATCTGACCCCGAGCTTCACCCTCGAGAACAAATATTTATATATTGCGTATTGATTATAGTATTTGCTGGGCTTTCCAGTCGATAGATATGCAACAAAAACAGTGTTTTAACACTGCATGTTATTTATGACAGTTGAGTTTCAATGTGTCCGTTTCTGCATGTGTTGTTGTTATTCCAATATACACCAAACCATAAAAACAATACACCGTATAACGTGTATCAAGACTTGTGTTTTGTTCCTGGATAAAATACTCTTTTTTTAAACATTAGCGGATGACGGCTGTTTGAAACCGCCTAATAAGTAAACTTTGAGTTGTACATGTATAAAGATATTAGACTAAACAGATGTAGTTCGTCTCACGGTCCGATCTTGATTACGACTACCTGATTTGCCTCATTATGGAGGGAATGGCTTCGCGTCATTAATCAAGCTAAAACAACATTCTAAATCACCACATTGTTTCCCTTATGAATACAACACTACTGAGTATTATTTCGCGAGACTTGCAGGAACCGCTCCTGTTGTTCGGAAATTTCTGACTGTCCGTCCGGTTGAACGCGCCTTTTAGGGTGTCAAATACTGCCTTGGTCTCACAGACAAAAAACAAAACATTTATCGGAGGACACACAATAAACTTTTATTTCAAGCCTCGAAATGAAAGTATATTGCCCAACTGGGCAGAATGGAAGTCGCGACTGATTTCATTTTCTCACACTTGCTTATCTCAAGCAATACCAAAGTGTAATCTGATCTTAGTTTTGTTTCGCCCAGAAGCGCTCCAACAGAAGGTGGTTCTGTTGAAGTCTTGAGACATGCCTGAACAAGCTTGGTGGTGCCCGACCAGTTGCTCATTGAATAACAGTGCATAATGGCCCTAGCGCATAAGGACTTTATTGTCATCGCTGGCCCCTAAGGAAATTCAAAATGCGGCTTGACTGGCTACTTTTACTGTTTTGCTTTCGCGATCACACCGGAATAATCAAAATGTTTATAATTAGAGACAGGCACGAACTTGTACGAACTGGTTGGCCATGTGCCACCCTCAAACCGGAAGTGTTCGCGGTGTTTATCGTGAAATTCTCAATTTGAACCAGGAATGTCAAAAATAGGTGGGCCATCCTGGGGAAAAAATGTTACATTGAAAAAATATAATAAAATAAGGTTCATTTACCATAGCGAAGTGAAGGTCGATTTGACTTAAGGTGTTGCGAAACTGATAAGCTGTTTGCCTTGTTCCCCCCATGACTTCTGCCCTCGAAGTTTCGCTTAACTCCCCGGGGATCTGATACCATACTTCCGCATAAAAATTGAGTTGGCTTTTGGGGCAGGATAAAACACCCATAAAACTAAGCGATTGTTTTTGGTGGTACCCACATTGCTCATGCCATTCCCACCAGCAGCCATGTTTGTTTTCACCGACGGATAATAAATGGTATGATGGTATGATAAAAAGAACACGAGCAGCTGTCTATGTTGGTTGTCGACCTGATGGCAACCGATGACGTACCGCACCGCTGTCTTCCCTCCCTGTCATGGTTCGATTGGGGATACAACAAAAATGCATAGAGACGTGAACAGGCCGATAATTCCAAGGAATCTAGCCTAGGCATATAGCCGGTACTGCGTAGTCATTGAAGACCAGCTTCCATAAAGTGTGGTTGGCAGAGAACAGTATACTAATAATATGCCACATAGCTCCATGGCTATCGCTGCTGCGTGCAGTATTTTTCACAAATCGGTGCAAATTTAAGCAATCGTTTAATTAATGGGTTTGATTTCCTAAAGCAAAAAAACAACAACAGCAGCCCCAAAAACAACACACACAAAAACACAACAAACTCAATGTGCAGAATAGCTTGGATAGCAATAATAAACACTGCATGGGAAGTCCTCAGTAGCTATAGGTTGATATAAAATGTTACGTTATCAGGCGCGCGGCGTACACTTTCGTCCTTTATCGATTCGTTGCTTGGGGCTCATGCCATCATTAAATTACATATTTTTAACAAAATGTATGGAAGAAAGCTATGCAAAAGGTGAAAAGGGGCGAATGAATACGTTTAAAAAATCTATCTTGCTGGGCATAAAGAGTGAACGAATTTGTATGACTGAAAAGCAAGTTCGGCTACAGGTACTGTACACATATGATGAATTCAGTATCAACATTTGATCACGTGACAAAAACAGTTATCATTCAAAGAGTACATTGCCCCCATTGAGGGGTGTGTCATTGGAGACTTGCATCAAAACCAACAATGATTGTAACAACAGTGAAAACAAATCGAAATTCTTACCTTCTTCCGGTCCAAGACTTGTTACGTCATGGAATGCTCGGATAATTAGCGTGAAAGTTCCCTACAAAACAAAACCCAAAACGAGCAACATATTTTAAAGGCCATTGTTGCAAATTGTATATGTATAAAAAAAGTCCCCAACAATGAAACTGAGATACACCCATGTCCCGCTTAAAATAGCTAGCCACTTCTTTGTAAATTCACTATAACTGGTCACTTGGAGAATTAAGAAAGCGCCATGCAAAATGCACCCAAGCGTGGCAACACAAAATGTGAATCAAGCCCCACGCTGTAGCTGTTGGTGTGCACGTGCGCATCATACCACAAGTCCAATTAAAAGTAACAATATTACAAAAGTGTTAGAAATTGAGCATTGAATTCTTACAACGAGGAAAACCATGGTTCGTAGTAGCTAACTAACTGGCCAATACAACCCACCCCGTCTGTACACGAAGCAATCGCATTCTGGTTAAATTTTTGTTTTATTTGGCCAAAAAACAAACAACAAAACTTGATGTGACACTTACCGGCCAAGCGAAATTCAACGGGACCTTCAGGGGATTGACGAAATTATTTTCCTCGGCTAGTCCCCTGGGAATATCAAAACTGTTATCTCCAAGCACGGGTGTGATTTTTTCTCCAAAAGTGCAAGCCTGTGTATTTTCCACATCGGATGGTATATCCCGCATGTATTCAAGCAAACAAATTCTGAAAAAGGTTTCACAAGTCGCACATTCTCCGCCAGATCCTGATCGACAACAATTTCCTTCCGTGTCCAAAGCAAGAGCGTTCGTAAAAGACGATAATTCCAATTCGAATTTCTCTGTTCCTGTTACCTATACGGGTAGAGAAAACACAATAATTTTGTTAGTTAGTATCTGTAAATAATCAAGCAGGTCTATGTTGCATGTACACACGGTATGCAGAGACACACACACACCACACACCACGGCCTGACATCTCCCAACGTGCATCCACGAGGTGCATACTGCCTGCAATCATAACAATAATCTCGCTCAGGTTTATATCCCGACTTTTCCGGTGAGCATCTCCGGTGAAATTTCACCGATGAATACAAAATGGCAAAACGGAATGAGAAAAGTGAAAAATCTACGTACCTTGGTAAAAATGGTGATCAAGTATACTGTTAAAACCGTGATATATCTCCAGGAGAGCCGTAACCGACCCATGATTATGTGTGGCTCTGCCGTACTCTGCGTTACGGCCAAGAGTATTATGGTTGCAGCGATGGGCTCACTGCTCCACCACTAGCAGGCTTTGTGAGAAGCCCCGCCTCCACGTGTGTGACTGACAACTTGTCGCTCAACGACGAATGAGGGAGTACTCCGACTTCACGGGCCGTGATGCTTAGCATATGTAAGACACTGCCAAACACGTGAAGCGTGCAGTCTCTCGAAAATAAGAGAAAAAGCACAAGTGGACTTATACTGACATCAACTGTATAGAAATTAATCACACTAGTTTCTGACTTCAGTTGAAATGAACACATGTGCAACTGTTCAGCCAACTGATTCAAGATCTAATGTTACTCGGTTTTTCTTCGTTCCTTCTACTACTAGCGACGTTGACCAAAGTGGAGATTTCACGTGGTGCGTTGTAAACTCGAGCACGGCGTTCCTCCAACTGAGCAGTGACGGGGTGCTGGCGTATGTGTTTTAAATATTTCACCTCTGAAGTTTATTAGCATACGATTACCGAAGCTTAAACCGGCACGCGAGTTAAATCCTAGTTTCTACAGAACAAACAGCTTCGTTGTGATGTTGAACCATGCCGGTCGATTTACTGTGCGGATTAGAAGTTAATCAGTTCTATCGACTTGAGTTTTTTACACCTCTCCAATTTTACAAACAGGACCATCTGGCGATTGTGCTCACAAAATACGTTTGTATTACAACTAGTGCATAAGCAAGCCGTCCTTTTTAATTTCAATGCTTGGTAATTCATGTTTCATTCTTTTGCTGATGTTTTCGTCTTTCCTATCAACGGTTATAAAGGTACATCAATTATGTTGGTAAAATTCCTTTAGACTCGCTAGACAGTACCCCCACAAGATCGATAGGCTCTGAAAACTTGGCACGCGTCTGCCGGTCGTCATTCAGTCTCCATAGCCTACACAAGTTTTACTACATCTTTTGTTGTTTCCTACTAGAAAACTTTGCTAACAATTCTCTTTGTTTGTGACGCGTGCGCCGAGTGTAGTGGCTTTATTCCTTGCTGCTTTTGGCATGGAGCCCAGTGCTGATCCAAAGCCCTGGCTTGCACCTGTCTGTATCTTTACTTCTATTGTTCAATCTTCCTTATCTTTGTATACACGATTAGCAGTACCCGTTTTTTGTGAATGACCTCCAGTCAACAACCGTTGCTGTCAACCAATGGGACGCCTCCATTAAGCGTGCCTGGTCCCGGAAGCGGTCACCCAATGGCTCGTTTTTGCTTGTTATGCTAATCACCTACCTGAACGTTGGCATTAAGCGCACGCGTGCAACTGAATCGTTATGACTGGGTTGGCCTTGTGCTTTTATTCCTCTAGCCTACATATACAGAGTTTTTTTAGGGGCAAGGTTTGGGTCAAAACACATGAAAAATTTGTATTGAATTTTGATGACACGTTCTAAAAATATTGAGTAAGTCAATTTTTTCAAATGCGAATTGGGATACACCATTTTACGTGTGACGTTGCTTAGATAACTTGTCAACTTTTAAAAATCTGATCAAATGACACTTGTTTAACTTTAACATGTTTCTTTGTTACGTACTTCATCAACTGTACACATCCAAGTCTGAATCAGCATGAGTCCACACTCGACTGGTCCATCTTTTCTCTTAAAATCATATGCCCGAGTAACGTACAAAAGTGGCTATTAATAATTAAGGGTGGTTAACCCCAACCTATTCCAGTTTTTACTGATACTTGATAGATCTTTTGTTACTCTATGAAAAATAAAGTGCGCAAAGGTCAGTCGTTTGGCTATATGTGTCTATACTAAGGCAAATGCCCACATCACAAGGTGGAAATCTAAGATGGATAAATGTAATTTGTCAACTGATACCAAGCACTTGATAAGTTTCTGGGAGAATTATTTCACATTTAAGAGGACCCCTGCATCCATAATGCCACATGTAATGGATATCTTCTGCACTTAGCGGACCTATCTCCTTATCACAACAGTGAGATATAGTGTGGCCCCGTTGACCCTGTCTGGTCTACGTCACACACTCACCAGGTATCAAGGCTAAAATACTACTGTTTGTTAAGATCGAGTTGACCTTTGGCAGCAGCATAAAATAATCAGACATCAACTTTCGCTGGGCAGCACAGTCATACTTGTGTTGGTGTCTAAAACTTCTGTTTGGCCTGTCTGAGCAAATTTAACTACCGGTAGGCCTACATAACTAAGCACTGTATTAGCTGCCCGACTATTTAGTTTTGTCTCTCTCTCTCTTGTTGTTATTTTTGTTTTGGTTTTTTTTCTGACTGGGATCTTGTTCTAATCATTTTCCCTCGCAACCTTGTTTAATATCACCAAAATGTAGAGTCACCCACACCGCGCCACGTGCACCCTTCATGAGGATAATTTGTCACTGGCAGTTTCAGCATCTAACAATGCCACGCGCCTACGCGTGACATGTGTATGCTCGGTAATGGGGTGCTGTCTGTGCCACATACAATCCGTTCTGACAATTTGCGAGATGAACCCTTTCTTACGCTTTGTAGCCGAAAAGTTTATGTGAAGTAGACAAAGTGCAAAGTTCAAAGGTGGATCGTTAAACCATACACTCGTGACTTGTATAGTACATGTAGGCTATACGGGCCTGCATTATGTATAACTTTTTTACAGAGTACATGTACACGCGGGTTAAGGTGGTTTTCCCAATGGAGCGAAACCAGACGTAGTTGTCCCTCAAATACTGAACCGCCAACAAAAATGAACAAACTGAACATTTCTCGTATTCAGTATAGGCCTAGGACTAGTCTTCTTTGCGCAGAGCTTGTCCTTTCAATGCACTTATTTATAATAGGCCCTAGACGTGTAGCGAACTGAATTCAAGATACTCTCAACAAATGCCAAATATGCCCATTTGAATCAAACTCATGAACACGCCATATTTGTGGTTGTATAATGATACGGTGTGTTTAAATACTGGCCCTTCCAGATAATCAGTACAGTCTTTTTGATAAGCTACATTCCAGAGCCACGGCATTGTTTTATGGACATTGTGGCCACGTTCCACTTGCTCAAGGCCGTCAAGGCTATTTAAGCTAGGTCTACTCCAAAACGGTAACCTTGCCCAAACAAGACACTCAAATGGATTTATAAGGCCTATAAAGAGTCCGAATTTATCAGTGTAATTAATCACCAATGTTTGCAAAGATCATAGACAAATCCAAATACACCTGTTGAAAAGATAGATTGAAATAAATAACTGTATTTAAACAAAATATAAATAAACAATAAATAAACAGCAACCGGTACAGGAATAAGATAACCACGCCGACATTTTACAATTGTGTCAGACACAGGGTCTCTGTAGCTGCAACAAATGTTTACTTATATATCTTATCAATCTGAGTGGGAGATTGAGAGAGATACTTATAGATTATCAGTTAAGTGTGCTGCTCGCGTGCCAGACCTGTGGCCCACGAGGAATCAGAAGAGGGCCTCATGCCTGCACGCGCGTGCACCGGCGTCATTGGTTTTAGCTTAAGTTGCATACATTTTGTAGCATTGGGTGAAATGTTCGCGCCGAAATCGTGCGTGGTTTTGAAGGGACAGATAATGGTTAAACGGATTGCTCAAATTAAAAATTATGATAAATAGCAGTATTAGACATTTTGTTTTGATTTGAATATTTCTATACATTCACTCCCACCCACATTCTCTTTCCTATAACAGCCAACTGGTAGTACGACAGCGTGTGTCATAAGACAGATAGGCCTATGTCTACACGGCAGCAGACTTTGTCCTTTTGAAAAATGTATGCAAGCATGCAGTGACAGCCATTTCGAAAATTGTGAAATTGCTGATATTCTTTATATGTATTTAAAGGTAGGGTGTCGTAGGTTGGTAAACGCTCCACAAGAATAACTACCAGAAAAACTTACTTGGTGAGAAGCACTGCAGCTGTTGATAGTGTAAACTATTTTGAGAAAGGAGTCCCTTCGAAGTACAATAATGGTTTGGATAACTTTGCATCCAAAAATATTTGAATCTGAGAAACCATTCATGCATCGCCTTGTTTCTCAGATTTCCGAGGGTTGGTGTCTGTTCACGAATGCTGCGGCCTGCGATGCGGTTGGTACCTGCTGGTAGATTCGACGTATTTGTGAAAATACCGTGAAAATTTGTGCTGTATTCTCTTAGCAAGCAGACACTGCATTCAGCTGATTGTACCTTTCTTTGAAATTCGCTAATAAAATCAGCATGACGTAGACAAAAACCAATACATGGCCCTACCTTTGAAGCACAAATCTACGATTGAAGAACTACCGGTGCTCCGACTGTGTGCCAAAGTCCATGCTTGTATCATACCAACGGCACATTTCCCAAAAACATTTCCCTTTTCTATTAAACATGTTAAAATACTGGGCATGGGATTTACTGTTACACATGAAATGAAGCCTGTTCCTGGAACCTAGGGCGGTAAAAGTCCCGAAACGGTTTAGGTCTAGAAATCTGATTATATTTTCCGTGACCCATTGCCCAATGTATCATCCATTCTGATGAATCAAGTGTATAATAGTTATACTGAAGATTTCAATCATTGACATTCTCGTGCATGCATAAGTACAATTTCAAGTGCACTTGGAACTAGTTTCAAATCATAATACAGTTCGGCCTGTGACATCTAATAAGTGACCTTGTATTAATGCAAGTTCACAGGGGAAGACTCTCCAGCGCTTGACCGCGATGTTTTTACAAGGTACCCGTTTACGTTTGGTTTTAAAGCGAACAAGAACCGAGAATTAAATTCACGCTGTGACGTCAGCCCTCGCAACGGGAGATGGGCTCCTCCTGCGTCCCGTCAGACCGGGCCATGAGACGTTTTATATGTTGAAGCTGTTGGCAAAAGTTACAAACGACATGACCCGGATAGCTTCAGATGGATTTCATTGAGAGGCGTATTATGTTTCCGTAGCCTTAACGTTCCAGTACCGTTTTGGTGACAAGTGTCACCTAAAAAAACGAATGACATTCAGAGAGAAAAAAAGAAGAGATATAAGTAGGCTATACCTGTCTTCCACTGTAGATTACTATTTGTCCTTTCGGTCTAAAAGCATTTCTTTAACTTCTTAAAGGATAAGGTCATACTGTGTCATTTGTCATTTGTATCCGAAAGGCTATACTTGTTATAAAGATATGGTAGTAAGTAAGCATCCTGCGAAAATATTTCGTCCGAAGTGCCCGCGTGGATTAGAAGTCACTGTCGAATAATTTGATTCTATAAAGATCTCCTAAAGGCGACTTTTTTTTTAGGAGATTCCAAATTTCCGTGGTGTCCGTTTGTGAATGCTGCAGCCAGAGATGCGGTTGATATCCGCTGTCAGCACGCTAAACGTTGGCTGGATTGTTTTCGCAACAAGTAAACACCGTATTCAACTAAAACTTTCACAACAGGTGACTTTTATTGTATCTTTCTTGATACTCTTGCCTATAAATCAGCATTACCGTTGACAAAAATCAAACGATGACCTTAATAAGATGGAAAAAAAAATAGCTGGCGTTAATTGCTTAAAGTACCAAGCATGCCCTTTGACCCTCACATCCAGAGTCTTTTTCAAACCGTGCATTTGATGAAGACTTCTGTAAAGGGTCGAAGCGCCAGACTCTCAATAGTTAGTGGCGATATCAATATAATATTGAGTCACATGGACTAAAAATGTATTTTAAAAAATTAACTACGCCTGTATACTGTAGGTTCTACTCTGCACATGAAACCACCATCTTTGGTGATACCATGAAGAAGTACATGGAATACGTTTTTCGTTATGTCTAGGCCTTACATCCAAATATTTTTAGAGTTTTGTTTTAGTTTTTTAGAGTTTTTGTTTTTTAGACTTCCTTGCGTTAATACAGTTTGAAAACATGTGATTCATTGTTAGGTGTGTTGTTGTTGTAAGTCTTTATTTCCTTTACTGTATCTCACACAGAAAATGCATCTATCAGCTTGATACCAGCTGCCTTTGACGGAACATACAAATGCGCTTGTTTCACTGAATTCAAAGATGAACATCCTGTTTGGGATTTCCCCTAAACTCTCAAAAGACAACTCATTTGTTTGAAGAAAAAAACCCAAGCTTGTTGAAGGTTGAACTCTGCTTAATTGCTGAGGCAACAGTTTATCTATCCTTAATCATGACGACCGGTTCTCGATTGACAGGCATTGTGAAAATACGAAACGCCCCCAACAGCAGGTCGCTGGACCAGACACTCGCGTACTCGCGTGCCGAACCAATCAACTGCGTCATATAAACAGCTCTATAGATACAGAAGGCAAGGGCAATTCTTGACCTTTTGGCTTCACGGTAACCTTTTGGTATGATAGAACAAAACATTTCACAAATTCAATAATGAAACACACGTTGGTGTTGTTGTTGGGTTTTTGTAATAAGTTTCAACCGAAACCTTTATCTTGTTTGTGTTAATTAACTCATCAAATAGTGCAACCGTAGTTCAGCACTACAGGCCCACCACCATGGTGTCGTCAAGAACCAAGAACTCGATTGTGTTCAAAACTAGCGAGACATAACCCCCTAATGATGGACTGCGTGACAAGTGTCTGTTTTGACAAGGGCTAATTTGGAAGAATTCGGAAGGGCACATTGAGGGTCTCGGAGTGACGGCGTCTCTCCCCGGTCTCGTGGCCGTACCCACACACCCCGCGTGCCTCGTGTGACAGCCAAGCCTTATTTGGTAACGACTAGAGTAAAGTTTGACATGCCGGAAAACTGTGTGTTTTTTATTCCACGTGCGGGCAGCGTGTTTGTGGGTTGGTGATAACCATATTTGGCAGGGTAGTACTTCAATATTGATCAGGTGAGATTAACGGGGGACAACGTTTAAAAGAAATATTCTAATGGAAGATTAACCGGATGTCACTAGATAGTTTGGAGCCTAGCAAACTCAGAAGCGAAAGTGATTCCAGGTAGGAAAAACCGCGTAGAATCTTAAACCACATTTAAGAAAAATAAAGGAAACTTGCGTCGAAAAGGGGAAAACCGAAATAACCACCTCCTTTTGCCCACTGGAGATTCCTAGGGGAACAAACAAAAATGAAAACCAGTTGTTTTGTTGTTGGGTGTGCTAATATTGAGACCATAGCACCTGTCTTCCAGTTTTAATGGCTTCCCCCTTTGTGTGTAGACTCCCGAAACAAGTGGAGAACCCCTCCACTGGCTTTGATGGTGCAATTATGGAGGGTCTGGGTGTTTGCATTACCGAATACATGGTAAATTTACACACGCTTAACTTGAAGAGTGAGTGCTTTGCCCCCTGTCATTCGAGTCCGAGGATCGGGCAACAAAGTGGGAGAAGAGGTAGGCAGTGAAATAGAAAGTGACCTCTTCAGGAGCTCTTTGTCCGGCCCAGTGTGTACGCCTCACATAGACAATGCGCTTATGATTATGCTACATGCTGAAGTTTAACTTTGTCAACACGCTGTTTGCAGATGTTCCTCTAGGGCCCTGGGGGACGCGTGGCCCCAGTACGGATCGAAGACCCGGCGCGTGGCTGGTCCAGTCCCTTTTGTTGGCCAGCCTAAACCCTTTGCAAATCCCCTATCAGCTTTGTCCCCCTTGACTGAAGCTAGCCCGGCACGCGAGCGAGTCTCGTGCCGCTTTTGTTTCTCCAACTACCGTTTGTAATTAGGCTTTGTGCTGCGGCACCCCATCACGTGGTTCCTCGGAGCTGTTTCATTACATACAAGCAACCCCAGTGGTGGAGCAAATGAGGTGCAGCAAGAAACCTAGGCGTCACCGCTGTTTTGGAAGACTTCACAAGGCATTGACAAACCACACGCGCCCTATCCCAATCATTCCCCTTGGCCCTTTGTCAGGACCGCCGCATCGCACTCAAGCCCCCCTTTCACGTAATAAATGGGTTTTATTTCAGGGGAAATCCTGGATAGGCATCGGGTAGTATTTAGTTGCTCTTTCAGGGGGAAGAAAGTTGGCTTACGCTTGAGATCCATAAGCCGATAATCGCACACGCGCGACATCCTTATTGGATATTGTTCGTGGCTGACACAAAGTTAAACTTTATCCTGAAGCTTTTCCCCATAGCCTCAGGTATTGGTAGCGAGGAAAGAGGATGGGGTACCAGCAAAGCCGCCTACCATCTTGAGAAGGGTCCAGGCCACGTGCCCCCTCCCCCAAACCAGTAGCGCCATCAACCCTGTAAGATCAAGTGAGGCCAAGTCGGCCACCAAGACAAGCACCATACGCAACAATCCTCAGCTAACTAACAGACTATACAAATAATATAAACAAATATCACTTAAGTATACCACCCTCATTGGAACAAAAAGCAAAACTAGCACACAAAAAGTTGACGAGTATGTTAGATTGCGATCTGCACAGTAGTTTCCGTCGAACCAGTGTCTTCTCAACGCACTGATTATCAATTTACAATAAAATATAGGTCCTATTGGATAAGAAATTACCAGTAGCAGAAGTAACATAACAGTGAACCACCATCTCTTCGTGATTGTAATAAGCCTAGACTAGATCTCAGGTTGGTCTTATTCAAAACTCCCAATCATGCCATGGAAATGGTTTTAACATTCAAAAAACATCTTAATTAATAAGATCGATTTAAGCATAAATCGCAAATTCCTAGTTGTTATACAATCGATCGTGCGCATTGTACGGTTTCAGTCACCTGTATTAAAGCCCCAACCGCAGAAAACAATCAGAACATAATTGGATTTCTTTACTAAAATGTTATGGCAGCCAGCTTGTGCTATCATTGATCGTGAATATACATGCACAGATATATTTCAGTTCTAACCACCTCCATGGCTCCACCTGTCCTTCGATAAGACGAAGGGAGGTTCATAAATCTTGTAAGTTTGTGTTTTATCGTATCGCCTATAAACCACTATGTTAAACTAAAAATTGTATTTAGTCATTGGCCATCAACCGAAAAAATGTCAACTGATAAATGTTATTAAAGTGTTGTAATTCTGTTATTATGGGTTTGCGGTGCTCTGTTTTCTTGTTCCAAATAAAAATTACGACCATCGCTGTAAAGTCAAACACTGTTGCTATATAAACAAGTCTTAATCAAACAAACTTTTTTTATACTACATTAATGAATGGCTGAACTAATATTAGGCACGCTTATAGAGACGCAGGGCCTACTGCACACAGTTGGCCAAATACAGTTTCCCTGCTTGTTTGTTAATCGGCAGGTTTTACAAATTCGCCAGTTACGTAACAGCCCCAATTCGATGCATAATGGGGCCATCTGGCGCGTGCCACTGCCGTGTTGACAGGTCGATATCTTTATGCTGTATCCCAAAACTCCCTGTTGTCCGAAGAAGAAACTTTTGTTCCTTGGCGGTCTTAGGGACGTTTTTGTTTTCTTCTGACTTTTTCTGGTTAATCAGGTTTGACGAGAGATTATAATTTCCATCATGTATCTTAAACAATTCGAACAACAGTGTCAAGGAATCGTTATTACACTCACAGATGTTATGTTTTGTATGTACAGTATGTCTTTGCATGTGGTCTTTGTCAATGTGCGTCACGCTAACAAAGTGGCGAAATGTTTTATCCAAATTGGGAATGTCGTCACACTGCAGATGGTCTGTTAGTACTTGGTGGTCATTACACATGTGCAGTATGTTAGCCTAGTCTAAAAAGGCTCAGTCGAACAAAGATCTTAAAATAATTAGGCCTGGTGCCTTCTGTACACAAATTATGAGAAGGTCATTCTGGGTTTTTTTTTTCTTTGGATGCGTGTCAATGAATAGCACATTGAAGCTTGTGATTCCAATGTGAGTGGTCTAAACAAAATATAAACTTTAAATCTACTTTTTGTTTCAAAATTTTTTGGTATCCCAGAGAGGAAATAACTATCAAACTTTTGATGTTTTTTGATGACATGTTTGTTTTTTGTGTGCCGTAGGTTCCTATAATGGATAACCATGGCAACTGTTCATTGTTTCACTGGTTACGTTACGTGTTGATTGGAAACACAGTGCATTCGTCGGAAATCGTAATATATGGATGGATAGTTTTTACTTCACAAAAAAATATACGTTGAATCTGATGTCACCCTTTGTGCAGAAAGAAATGTTTTTATGTGGAAGACATCTCTACTTTTAAAGTCGAAGCAATGCCTATGTGCAAAGGATTGCTATAAGTCCAAGTTGGTTGTTATTCTGTATGTGAGTTAAAAAGAGTTATACCCGTATATGTGAATTGACGATTTTGTTATCCTGTATCTCTAAATTAACATCCGCTGACTGTAAAACTCACCGTGAATCGCCCTCGTGTTTTAGTGTGGTATCACAGGGCCACGTGGACACTGTTCAAATATAATAGATACCAAAGACCTTGCGATAAACAACAATTACAGTTCCCTTGAAAACAATTTAAATTGTTTGTTTATTGTCGTCCCGTGGAAAGGGGCTATATAGGCGCCTGCATAAAATAGTGGACATTGAATAAAATAGAGGTTCATGATATTGGAACTATACGGAACTCTCTATTTGAGACAGCAACCAAAACTGGATGACAAAGGAGAACGCAGCCAGACCATCGCCTGTCCGGAGTGTCAATAATTTTGCACAATAGCCTTAATCCTTCGCGGCGGGTGTATACCGGATGAATATTAATTTGATGGGGCACTCGCGTGCCTCATTGTGAGGTGAATAATGGGATGTTTCTGTGGTTAAAACTAGAATCCTTTGTTGCTGTTGGATCCCTGTGGATAGCCACTCCTTTGGGGTGGGGGTGTTGGTCACCCCATGGGCCCATGGGGGTGAGGCCAGCTCAAATAAGAAATATCATGAAGTTATCACAATTTTCAAACGGTTTCAACAACCCTTAATGTTGTCGTGCTTCCAAGACGTCTAAGCTCCGGGTTGATGATGGCACCAGTCCAGGATGGCTTACTCAATTTCTGACCATAGTTCTCCCCGTAGTGAGATAATGTCTCTCAATTAATTTAAATAATAAACCCTCCCATAGAGACCATAGTTGGAAATTAATTAAACCATCGTTGTGATAATTATTTTGCCTCTTCACTGATATATTAGCAAGCAGCTACGGACATAATTTACTGAAGTTAAGCCATTAAGGCAGGCATAAATCTACATGTTTCGGCAGATTTTCAAAAACGGGTCTGGCATTGACCCAGTCCGATTACGATCAACGTGAGTTTGAACGAGACCGAGTGGACGGGCCTTTACTCTTGGGAGACCAGTTGGGCCAATCAAAACTGGCATTGGGTAGGCCTATTTTATCGGTGCAGATATAATTCTAACTCTAGCCAGTTTTGGCAAGAGCCAGGGGCCCGAGTTGAGCCGATTTTTATTATTCATGGCTGCCTCAGTGGTGCTGATAGCTCTTGGCGTTGAAGTTGTAGCTTTTGTTATTATAAAACATTTAAATTACGTATGTTTCTATTACGGTCTTCTTCTTTGTTAATGGGCTAAACCCGCCATGGGCGAACAGCCAATCAAAATGCTTTATCTTGATTCTAAGCTTAATCCTTTGTTAATGATGTGTCCAAATAAAGGGCTTTTGTTTCGCGCTCGTTCAAGTTTCCACGAATGAATGTCACATGCAGGAAAATTGAATTAAATGAGCTTAGTTTGTTATAGCAATAACCTATCGTGTACAGACCCTGCACACTATAATGTTTAGTACACTGCTACACCCGGACATTGTACCCGCATGGAAGGAGCCGGCCACAAAGTCACGTTATTCTATGATCTAAACAGTCATCCAGTTTTACGGAAGTAAAATGGATTGCTTTCTCGGTTGCCGAAAATGGACAGGGAAAAGCTACGGTATACAATTGTCAAGTTAGATTTCAAACTAGGCCTAGGCCAATATGAAACCTCACTTTGGGGTTCATCATTTTCGTGACTTAAAAATTGACAGTAGATGCAGATAGCATTGGCCATAATTTAACTTATATCTCATAATTGTGAATTAGCATAATTCATAATTAAGGCAAATGGAGTAATAGTTATAACATAAAGGCCTAGAGTCTTATCTGTGTGATATATTTAATATTCAGAAGTAGGCCCCCTATATACATCTTTATTATGAAATGCAGGCCGAAGTCATGTACATTTAGTTATGACTTGTTGTACCGTCCTTTCTCTATGCTTGTACTAAATCAAAATTATAAGATTAGTAACTCATAAACATGACCTTTCTTTTTCTCTCAACGTCCCTTTAAGCTCTTCAGTATATCTTAGATTTCGATTTCCCCGTGTTATTGTTGTTGACACATTCCTGTTTAAAACGTATTCCACAGGATGTACTTGGTAATATACCATGCTCCGATCCGTTTAAAAGTTTATTAATAAACCGGGTGTCAATGTGAGCAGTCAGCCATCGATGTCAAACCAGGGACGTCTTCTTTTTTTTTTTACCAACTTACACAGGTGGTTCTTGGCCACCGCTGGTGTTATCAGCAACTGGCAGACACCCAAGGACAGTTTATTCTCCACCCTTCCATTTAGACCCGAACCATACCGCAACGCGATGGGTGGTTATTTCCCGGTTGAGTTTTTCTGTCACGGTGTTGTGGTATTACACGGCTTTTTCCCTATCTGCACCATACAGGAAGTCGTTGGAATCATTCGATAAAAATAATGCGACGACGCGATGACCTCCTTAGGGGATTGGTGTGTTTACAAGTAGCTTTCACGATATCCCGATCAAAGGTCAAACTTGGTATTGCCAACTTCGTAATGATACAGAACTACTTGAACATCAAATACTGGACGTTGGCATTGTGAGATGTGTGCTCTTAGTTTGAGTTTACATTTCCAACATAAAACCTATCTATCTTCTGATGTGATAATGAATGCTATACCCCTATATGCGGCGAACGCGAAATCGTGAAAATATTTGCTTGTTCGTTCGGGTTGATCGCACGTGGCCTCAACAATTCAAGTTTTAGATTTTAGCTAGTACTGCTGTCGTACGTAATAACCCGTAGCTTTATTGTCAACACGTAAACACCCCCTTTACATGACATATAAATAGATCTGAACTTGACATTTCTACCCTCATTTTTTTGACAATGGATTTGGAGATAATTGGAATAACAACAATGATCAAACATGATTCTCTCAGTATATACCAGCACTTTCAAATAGGGGTTGGGCTGCAAAAGTTTCCGACGTTTTTATATCATGGGCCAAAGTGGTACTACAAAAGCCAACTCTGAGACGGGTAAACTTCATGTCACTATAATTACTACAAATACCGTTACTGATTCTCCATTTACGAAGCCGGAGCAAATTCACCCAAATCCTCTAGAATTAAACATACGTCACGAATCACTTTGTCATTGATCTGATAAAACAAGCAAAGGAAAATTAATTCAATGGGCCTAAAGGGGGTTACGTTTTTTTTCTACCAGGAAATACCAATAATGGTTGTTTGTGAGGGTTTGTGTGCACTTTGATATTATGGCCACCCAGAAAATCTTGGGTTTTTTTGGGGGGGGGGCGGAGGGGGGGAGCTGAGATAGAAATTTAGCCTCTCTATGCGGGAGAGGATCTAAAATAAAACACGTAATAAAACACTAACACAGAACCTGAATTTTGGGATGTGCCGACCCCTTTTCGATTTAAATGCTTTTTTGTAATCACTTACACTTCCCTTTCTATGTTATCCTTTGAGAAATGCGACAGGTTTGCAGGTGGGTAGGAGGGGAGCATTCAGCCCCTGGTCTTCCCTCTCTTGGTGCGCCACTGTCACGTGCTTTATGCGTCTTTTGATTTGACGAATCGAATGAGTGTTTGGGGACAATTTTCTCGTATAGTTCATGTGATTTCTCTTGTAACTATGTTTTTTGGTTCTATGTTCTTATCACTTTAAGACGTTTATTCGAAAGATGCAATACTCGGCATTGGGGTACATGAAGTTATACTTCGAGCAGAGATTGCTTTTTATTCTTTCTTTTTTTAATGCGACGGAAAAAAATGCGACGAAAAAAATTCGACGGAAAAACATTTCTGAAAACAAGTTGGCACATATGGAACACCATAATTTAGTCTGTGTAATTGATATAACTTCAGGTGAAAGTTTTCGCAGTTCAGCAATTAGAAGTCCGTCCGAATTGGCGGCTATGGCTACTGTATGGCTAACATACGGCTACGGCTTTATTTACCGGGTCAACGTACACCGAAGCAGCAGCCGACAGCTCGGACAAGAACCTCGTCTTGACTCAACAAGATTCTCTTAATTGTTAACGACCGTTTCTGACATGGCGCAACTAAACGTCCCCTATCAGACATCTTTATCGCAGGAAGTATCCAATGTTTTTACACATTAAAAAGCACACCCTTGAAAGAGTCTTTCCCACGGTTCCTTATCTGGGGAGACCAAGTTGTTAATTTAACCGATTAGAGTTTAAACTACATGTGATTATTGTCACTTCCGCAAGCTAGGAGACCAATTCCATAAAAAGGCATTTTCTCCGTCTGAATGTGAAATGAATGTCTGTTGATGCTGATGCCAATGTAGGCCCCCTCTATTATTGTGAAAGTGTTATGATTTATGGTAGCTGTTTGTTGCTTGGATTACCAATGGAGGAAGGAGCATTCGTTTGCTCTATGGTTCTATGACTACATTTGGTGGGATAGTTGTGCAAAGGAAGAATGCTGAATAGTCCGAGGTTAAAAACAGTACCAGTATAGCTAACTAGAGTACGAATCTTATAGGCGAATCAATAATCAGCGGTTCAGACATTTTTGAAACGAAGTGGAGATGTAAACATCAAACCGTAAACAAATGGAACGGGAACGTTCAAAGAACACACACACCCCTGACCACATGATAGATTTGTTTGTAGGCCCCCATGGTATAAATGTGCCTACTTTGAAGTGAAGTAGCTTCTTACATTGTATAACCATGGAGGTTATTTCTAACTTCATGATTGAACACACATCTTGATAAAAGAGTGACCACTGCACAAACACAAAATGGCCACGTAGCACAACATTGTTGTATTCATGTACCAGAATAAGGTGAGGCCTGTTTAGCAAAGGCAAGGCATTTAGTCAATGTAAAACTGTTCAAGTTCTGAGAAGCAATATGGAACTCAAGTTGTTTTTGTTTGAAAGGTGCTTAAATACTGAAACCAATATTAATCACTGCGCTATACAGGTCCCAGGTCACGATGATTGGATTGATACGAAGAGGTGTCAAGGTGATGCCCGCTCGTTATATCAAAAGGAATATGCCTGTCTGTAAAGTGTATACCATAAATCGTATGCTGCATGAACAGAGCTCCACTGTGACGGCATGCTCTGTTGGCGCGTGCCACCACGTGGGGTTATTGGTTGCCGCTCTCGTGCCGGGGCCAACTCCATTGACATCTCCAGTCGTCAGAGAGAAAAAAAAACCTGTCTGTGGCCGTAGATTTATCACTGCGGTGGCAAATTTACAGACGCTTTTTTGAGGCCAGTTGCCATGGAAATCGTGAACCCACGCGACCCCGTGGGGAGATTTTAGAGACTTTCCACAAAGCGCAAGTCGGCAATGTCACCTGTTTGGGGATTTCGATATAATTCCTAATCACTCAGCATTCCATCGCAGGCGGGCAGCCAACCAACAAAGCAGCAGCGTTTACATCCGACTTCACAAAGCCAAGAGCAAACGTTCGACTTTGAACATGAGCTAACAAAGACCAAAGGAAAGCACGAAGATGATGCCCTGCCAAAACTGGGGCGTTAAATTGACACCACCAGTGTGAAGCTATTCTTCACCCAGTGCTTGCAATACGAATAAACTGGCTTTGTGCCACTGGTGTAAACTTCAACAACAACGTAAAGTGTTTGCAGTGTGTGCACGTGGTTTCATGAAAAACGTTTAGCTAAATTTATTTGTCACCCCTTCCTTGAAATAAGAGCCACAATGTCCGTAAATTGATAAAAGTCCCTCTCTGGCTTTTTAAAATAATTTTTTTGTAAACGTGCCTACAGATTCGTCCTAAGTTTGATTTTAACAGGTCTAAGAACAAATGGAACCGGGATCGGGAGCGAAATCAAGAGCTAAATCGTTATGAAATAAAGTAGTTTCGTGCCATTTCTTTGGGGGTTATGTTCCCCTCTCCCTTGATGATGGACTTAGCTCCACACTCGTTTACAAGGCTAAACAAAGAAACCACATCCTATTGAAAATGTGTCATCTTATACCCTTGTGCTTGTAACATGTAAACCGAATTATACATGATTGCATTGTATGATCTTATTATACACGTGTGGTCTAGCCACAGACGTAGTCTCTAACTCCATAGGTAGATGGGTCATTTTAGAGACGGTGGGGGGGGGGGGAGTGTAGGGTCAACGGTCGATGCCTCGTGTGGATCCTCGCAGACACTTGAGCCTTGGGGGCGCCCAACACTATGAAAGGGTAATCCGCAAGTAAGACTGAAAATTGTAAGGCTAAAAACTATTGGTGTTTGCCGCTGTTCACAAAAGACACCGTGCTGTTGTATCGTATGAATTCAAAGATTATTACGATAACATTGTTAGTGCACGTCTTGTGTCATAGGCCTATGGTTACGGGCCGCATTTTTTGTGTGAATCATATTATTTAAAAGAACGAAGGAAATTGATTGTAAACTCGCTACTTCAAGGCTGTTCCTCAGGTCAATTATTTGTTGACATTTGCTGAAAAAAAGGCTAATGAAAATAATTATAGGTCCCCCTACCTAAACGAAAAAGAATAATTCTGATTTTGATTATCGTGTTCGAAAGCTCGCCAATAATTAACTTTTTTTTAAAAATGCAATCTCAAGTCAAAAATAAATTTGTTGTTTTGAAGCAAGTTCTGGTTTCAATGAACTTTCTTTAAAATTACAAGAATGTATGAATGCCTTTATACATAGAAAGACTGTCCGTACACTCTCAACCAAATGCATACACCCTAGGCCTATATTATATTGTACACTGTACGTTAGAGAATTGAATTAATGGCTGCTGATGAAGTATGGACCAACTTGTGATTGAAGACATATACCAACTCATTTCCAATGAGAAGATTCGAGTGTTGGATTTGAGGGTAAATACTTACAAAATATATTACACAAATTCCACATTCGTCCCATAACCTCTATATGGTAATCTCTCTTACAATATTATGAGATTGTGTTTTTTATATCAACCATTACGTTTATTGTTACAAAAGAAGACTCTTGGCTAAATCTAGGTACCATAAATCACATTGTTCGCAAACCCTCCCGTCAACCGTGGATCATTGTAACTCTGGAGGACACTGGCCCATTATGCACCTTTGGTTACTCGTGTTCGATCAAAATAGCCTGTACCTGGGCCGGGAGATCCTTCGCGCCAAATGTTGACCTTTAATATCGACGGGAACGTGTACTCGTCGAGCTACGATAATGGTTTGGAGACAACAAGTTTTCATGAGTATTGAGTTTGCTCAAAGGAATATGGCAGCTACAGGTTTTCAAGGTGACTTTTGTGTGTGTGTGTGTAAAAGAATCGTCTGCGGGGAAAGGATGAGCAATCCCCGGTCGCATCATGGTCTGGCCACGGTATTGCCTTAAAGTTAATGTTGGTCACGGTCAGCTTGCTGCTATGGACTTTCATTGATGGCTCTATAAACTGAAGAAAGAACAAATTCTGAAAGAGGGCCCTTCAAACAAATCTCTCCGGATGATTTACCCTGTAAAGGCATGACGCCCTACAGGTGAGAGCCTTTTCCATTGAAGAAAACGACAGGTGTGTGCGCACCTGCCAGTCGCTCCGCCGAGCCACGCGCCACGTTTTACGCCCCAAGAGGTAACTTTTGTGCGCTATTGTCACAGTGGCCCGCCAAAATGCAGTCATCAGAAAGATTGCAGGGATTTACCGCCCTGGTCAAAGTGCGACTTCTGTATTGTGCGCCGTAGCAAAGGTATTGCACTGCCAGGTATAGTACCGGCAATAAACTGTACACTCTGAGTAAAGGTTGTTTTGATCAGTTTCGGCGGGAATACTCAGTTGCTGGTTGGTCTGATTTCAAAAGTACCGACACCGTGATGTTTACCTGTGACCAGGTGCGAGGTGGTATGAGATTAAGGACAGGTGCCACCAGATACCATATCCAGGTACAAAAGCCGATGTACTTGAGTTTCAGAGACCCTTGATAAGACCGATAATAAATGAAATTAATAATTGTATAGACCATGTACACCATGTAACCTGTGGCGTCACATGTTTACCGAAGAGCCACGGAGCCACGATTTCTGCTGGCACGATTTGTACACAGATCAAGGATTAAAACATTAAATATTTTACTTTATGCTGATTGCACTGTCTGTTTTTTTTAATCAGCTTTTGATATGAAGAAAGGGGGGGGCAAATCTCAAAACTTGTGCAGCTCAGCTTTTACTCTATGCTCTGAATTTATATGCAAATTGCGACACAAAATATGTGCAATTTCCCATTGACCAGTGTGATATCGTGCCTGCCATGAATTGTCATGGAATGTACAAGGTCACCTTTTGTAAACAAATGTTTGATGGTAAATTTCAGAAGAAACACAAACAGGCTTATAGCGAGGGCAGTAGGTGTACATGGTATACAAGTTGGATTTCGGGATAAAATCCAACTTCGGTTGCAACCGAGTTGTTTAATGGGTGCGTAGATCATTGCTCTATAATAACAGGACCCCATTAATTTAATGTGAATGCAATACTATTTGTGTGGTTTGCCCCTTATCGATTCATCATATACGTATGCCATTAGGAGATGCTCGTGTTGTCTTCAACATCACCTTTACATTGCTTATGAAGTTATGGTTGAGAACTCATGGCAGCATGGAACTCCTCGATCGTGTAATAATGATGTGATCATTTGCCAGGATTGAGACAAGCTCAGTGATTAACATTTTGGAACAGAAGTTGCCAGGGAATTCAAGAAAAGCATCAAATATCCCGATAAATCACTTCATATAAAAATGTGCAAGAGGGTTGTGTCCACTTACTCGACAATTATAAACATTTGAATATAATTCAATTAGTTGGTTGTGTTTAGGGAATTATTCGTGTTGTGTGTTTATTGAATAAGTATTATTGTTCAATTTAGGCCCATGCGTCCGTGTGCAGCAGACCCTTAATTATTAGTATACGAGATTTTGCAGATTTTGTTCATACCGTATTTCCTACTATGTCACTGCGTGCACTGGGCTGTATGTACTAAGCACGACATGCAGACCACTCTGTTTCCAAGCTCTCTGTTTTAAGATTGTTTAATATAACTTAATTTGTGTTAAAATTCCGTGAGGTCTTGTGTCATTATTATTACCGAGGGCGCTGTTTTTTTCTAGCCAAAGAGGGCGTGGGTACGAATGGCTGTGAATTTGACGTAGTACCCAGGCTTATTTTTGACTCGCGCTGCATCCGGTTAGTGCCGGGGAATTCCCGAACAAGTGCAATGACTGAATGAGTCGTCTTAAAAAAAGGTAAGCTAAAGTATTTCTCTAAAATAAGGGTAAATTGGGGGCAACTTTGGTACTTTTAGTAAGTATATATTATTTAGGCTCAAATTCCGTATCCGACTGCCTCTTTATCTACTTCATTTAGCTCAAATTGTATCCTTACCTGTCTGGAAAGGCTGACAAAATGTTACTCTGCCTACCTAG
>JAAFGO010001838.1:396521-415180 GCA_010994315.2 Pisaster ochraceus | reverse complement strand
CATTAAATTTGCTGCATTTTCTACGCAAGAATCGCTCCCATCTAGCGGGTGCCGTGCGAAGCGCGGCATCCCGCTAGTCAATATGACTAAGAGTAAGACTAGCAATGACTAGTTAGTATATGAAGTTCGTTCCGCTGTCTTCTCCACGAACCTCGTAGTCATAGAGTGACTTGCACAAAATCCTGTTCAAAACTGTTTGCCTTCAGTTTACATGCCTAAAGCTTTTTTTTTAAAATCAGATCTTGCCAAGATTACTGTATAATTTACTATTTGTTCTTACTCTTAGTACTGTCGTTGAGTGTTGCGCTGGTCTAGAAAAACCACTGCGCAAAAAAAAAAATGCAAACAATCAATACATTCAGAGTCCTCGCCTTTCGGTAACAAATATGGCGCCCCCGGTCGGTAATCAATGGTATCCTGCTAGCAACGCTGGTCCATGCTATTAGCCAATGCTTCATGTGTAAAAACAAGAACCGTTAGTTAATGTGACCAGCGTTGCACGCAGCACACCATCGATTACCATCACACAACTAGCGTGTTGGGGAGACCAAACTGGTATGCTACGCGCAATGCTGGTTTACATTAACCAACAGTTCATGTATAAAAACACATGTATCGCTGGTTATTGTGGACCAGCGTTGCGCGCAGAACATTGAACACCGACCGGAATAGCCATATATGTAACCAAAAGGTGAGAATTTATCGATTTAAAAAAAAAATTGCGGAGTGGATTTTCTGGACCAGCGCAACGCTCAATGAGAGTACAAAGAACAAGAAATACAGCCTTATTTTGGCAAGATCAGATTTCCCCCAAAAAGCTGTAGGCATGTTAACGTGAAGGAAAAAAAGTTTTGAATAAGATTTTGTACATGTCACTCTATTCGGTTCGTGGAGACGATAGTGGAACAAACCTCATAGTTTTAGGAGTAACATAATACCATGTAGGCCTATTTGACTGATAGGCCTAGCACAGCTAGAAACAAGCAGTTTGAACTTCTTTTTTCCATGTCACTAGACAGTAAGGATGGCACAAATTGTCATTGATGAAATTCTGTGTAAGGCACAAGTTCAACAACAGGCCTCAAAATAACCTAGTTCACCCACAGCAATTGTCGTGGTGCCCTGTGCTTTTGCTGTGGTGCCCTTTGCAAAGTTCCAATACAAATTTACATTTTCCTCATAGAATTCCCCTTACCAATGGGAAAATGCAGTGCCCCTTGGGCTGACATGGTCATGGATGATCATGGATTTAATTTTTGTAGTGTAAATATTTTTGTGGGCACTGCACATGCGCAGTGACTGGTTTTTGCTTTTGGAGCTTTGTTTCCCTTCGGAAAAAGTCCTTGAGAGCTGAAAATCAGAAAAAGAAAAGGTCCGTTCAAATGTTGGAGTACTTTTTTAATAATTATCATAAAACTAAAAGTAGAATATTAGCTCAGGCTGTGTGGGAATTGAAGGCTACAGCTACGGCTATGCCTCCGCCTCGTCATCATGTGCCAAAAGGGTAGGGCGCCCTTTGCAACACCCTTAGCAAAGTCACAGCTGTTGCTGTAGCCCCCAATTTGGACAGCCTAATTTTTAGTTTGAGGGATGCAAAACTAACAAAAAACACCCAGACACCCCTCAAGCTAACACCATGGCTGGAATAAGCTCAACTTGACTATGTCAATTTGTGGTGAGCAAAGAACCAGTATGAAGGATGGTTAAAAGATTAAACCAATGGAGATGACCACCTAGTGTAAGCTTTATTCCCTCTGTCCTTCCTTTGCAGTTTTCATAAAAGAGCGATAAGCGACAGATTTGCAAGCTGCATCAAAATTTAACTTGAGAAGTATGGGAGTTAAAGGCTTGCAGAGTTTCGTCGAGAGGCAGTGCCCAGATGGCTTGGTTGATGTAGACATTGAAGCCTTAGCAATGGAGTTCAGGGGTTTCAACGACAAGACTCCAGTCCTCGTTGTAGATGCCATGGGACTTCTGTGTAAAATTTACACATGCTTTATGCCATGGGTTTTTGGTGGTCAGTGGGCTGAGGTCCTCGTAGAGGTACAGTGCTTACTAGATGCCTTCACAAGAGCTGGAATTGAACTTGTATTCATATTTGATGGTGTTGTGGAAAAAAATAAGTATCCTGAGTGGGTTAGGAGAAGAAATAAAGACCGGGGAAAAATGTCTGAGATGTTTGAGTTTATCAGAGAGACTGAGGCTGGTAGACATCCTGGTCCCAGATTTTATCACATTCCGTCAGGCTTGTCAACATTTATAAGTTTTGCACTTCAGAATCTTGGTGCGACTGTTTACAACTCCCTCATCGATGGAGATGCAGCAGTTTACATGTATTACAAGAAGACTGAGGCATTCGGTGTGCTTGGCCAAGATTCTGACTTTCTGATTTACGACATACATTACTACTTTTCCTTGAACACTCTGAGGTACAAGAGGAAGCTTGAGGTGAAGATGTATGACAGATTGAGACTTTGTGATGAGCTCAGGTTGCATCCGGTCCACCTTACCCTTGTTGCTTGTCTGATGGGCAACGATTTGATTCCACAGAAGGAGTTACTCCACTTCCACTGTGAGATCACAAATACACCTGTAGAGGAGGAACGAACGCCCCGTTATTCCAATCTGCTGCCAGCTATCGCAGAATTCTTGTCAGACTGGAACATCGATGTTTTAACCCCTGAAGTTGTTGTGGACTTGGAGAGATGCGTGTTCAGAGGAAAAGAATACATGTGGGGTTTAATGGACCAGGTTGTACGTCGGTACACATGCACTGTTGCTGAAGAAGAAATACAGTGTCATATTAACCCCGACTTATTCCAGATTTTAAGGGATAAGCATGTAAATAGTGCAGGTTCCACATCCGTCTTGAAAGTTTTGGCTACGCATTCCTCAATGGTTAGCACAAGTATTGAAGACTACAACAACCAGACCATGCCGACTGTTGGACTGGTGTATCAGCCAATACGGAAACGTGTATTTGGGCTAATCCTCGGTGTAGGGGTTCAAGATCACAAAGGTGCCAGTTCCACAAGCTTGGTGGTTGGTGTCAATGCCATCAAGGAGTGGTGTCCATCCATTCATCACAGCATGGCTTTGGAGCCTGAAATAGTTGCAGCAGAACCACTGTATATGCGAGGTGTGTATTGCAGTCATGAGACAGTTGCATGTTAAAAACCCGTCTACTTTTTACATGTGCCAGCAAGTTGACTGACCGTTTCATAAAGAATTAAGATTCATCTTAACTGTGTATCAAATTCTAATTGCTAAGCAAAGTTTTATGTCACAATGCAAGTCACTATGGCAATATCAACAACTCATCTTAAAGGAAGGCTATACCTTTGGCAATTACTCCAAAAATTAACGACCACAAAAACTTACTTGGTAAAGAGCATGGGAGAGCTGTTGGTATTATAAAGCATTGTCAGAGATGACCCCCTTTGAAGTAATGTAGTTTTAGAGAAAGAGGTAATTTTTCACCCAAACGTTTGAATCTGAGAACGGCTTCCTTTCTCAGGCATCTGAAAGCACACACTTAAATGTGCCACAAGGGTATCTTTTTCTTTCATTATTTTCTTGCAACTTCAATGACCAATTGCGCTCAAATTTTCCGAACAGGTTTGTTATTTTAGGCATACATGTGTGGATACTGGTCTTTGACAATTACCAAAAGCATACCCTGGCTTTAAGATGACTCTTAGTGCTTTGTGCAATGGAGCCCTGGCTGTGTATGGTTTAGGCCTGATACGTCTTGCAATTGCCTTCATGCCCCTGGTCCTTGCCTTGGTGCCCCTGGTCCTTGCCTTGGTGCCCTTGGTCATTGCCTTGGTGCCCCTGGTCCTTGTCTTGGTGCCCCTGGTCCTTGTCTTGGTGCCCCTGGTCCTTGCCTTGGTGCCCCTGGTCCTTGCCTTCATGCCCCTGGTCCTTGCCTTGGTGCCCCTTGATAATGTTCACGTAGAAATTTATATTTCCCTCATTGTGGTGCCCTTTTCTGGGGGAAAATATTCTTGCCCTTAATGCCCTGAATAGAACAAAGTATCATTCAAAACCACAGTGGATGATATTGAAGGGTCAGACAGTTAGAGTGTTGCTTCTACTTTCTGTTGATAAAAGCACTAGTCTTGCAACATCTTTTATACCTCTGCAACTTATCAGTTGTACATCTTTTTCCCTCTTCTTTCTGTTCATTATCTTTTCTTGAAAGCATGTTCTATTTTTCCTTTCGTCGCCATCAGGGGGCACACCAAGAATGGAGGACCTATGGCTGACACCAGATATGCGGTCTTTGAAAGATGAGGCTTTTCTGACCTGCATGCACTGTCAGATGGACCCCGGGCTGTTGTTTGGTTTTCAAAAACACTATGTCCCCATGTGCTTGGTTCTGCACTACCTTCTTAATGAAGCTAGGCCTAGGTTTCTGCAAGAGAGTGACGTGGACGCTTTTCTAGCCCAGGCTGTCTACCTTCCAAGGGATGCTGAATTTTTTAAGAGTTTGAGAGTGAGTCAATATCTACCGTCAAGTTTCTGTAAATGTATCAGGGATGAGAAATGTCAGACTTTCATCTGAACTCAGACTGTTATTAGTCTGTCCATGGAGCAATAAACTAGTTTATTGCTCCATGGTCTGTCTGGTAAACAGAAAACAGGGTTCAAGTTTTACACTGGACTGCAGGCTTGAGGCCATTAGTTTTAGTGTTGGGCCAGTAGAATTATGGCCGGACAAGTCCGGCGGTCTTGTGTTTTTTTAATGGAATATGAATGAAGAATAGCATACCTCACTGTGTAATGTCATGAACACAAAATAATATGTTCACATGTTGACTTTGATCTGATGAAATATCATTCAGTTCTATTGAGTAATGACATAATGAAGTATACTTACTACCCATAAAGACAATTGAAATCAGTCTTTGCTTTCACGTCTTAGCGCTTGTTCAAATAATAGCGGTTTAAACTTAAAAACACATGTTAAGCTGGGTTGTAAAGCTTTCTCTGATTTTGATTTTGATTCTGGTCTTCTAAAAAGAAGAACATTTTGAACAACGAGCCCAGTGGTCTTGTGGATTTTCCCCCCAAAAAAATTTGAGCCCTGGAAAATGATGTATTTTTCTTCAAATAAAATAAGTCACAGTCTTTAATCTATTTCTGTGCTTACAGCTCCACCAAAAAGCGTGTGATTCTGCAGGCCGTATGTGCAGAATTCCCCAGTAAGCAGTGCCATGAAATTGGGCCCAGCCCACTGTTTGGATGAGTATGCTCTCATCATCTCATATTTTGCTCATCGATGACATCAAACACGTTGACAAAATGTTCAGCTTATTTTGTTTCCCCAGGTGCCACGAGTTGATCCAAGAGGTGTGCAGCTTGCAACACTATTCGTTGGTGGAATATCGCAGGTATTCCGGACAAACAATGCCTGTAATTTCCCCCTGGAGTCTGGTGACATAATGCCCTGGAGATTCTTTGACGGGAAGCTGTTCCAGTTGAAGTATTTGATGAGCCAAGAGGGGAAGACCATTGAGGAACTGTGTGACTGGAATGTAAGCCACTTTAAACATTCATTGCATTTTGATCTTGCAAAGGAGAAATATGTGTTTTTGTGTGTGAATTACTTCCCATTTGAATGCGGGCATACAAGAAGTTTTACCAAACGTTTTTTGGACTCTACAACTCAAGGGGTTGCCAAATGGTTGAAATGACATCTCTTTAATGTACCTCCTACAATTTGGATCCTAGGTTCAGACCTTGTCAGTAACGACTCTCACACCTGGGATTGAAAGGATTGAGTCATAAATCTCTGAGTCATTGAAGCCCAAAATTCTTTTCTGTTTTTCATGATGTAACTTTAATTTAAATGTGCATTTATTTTCTAACCCGCAATTATGAAAAGTTTGACCTGGGGGGATTTCTGTCTCTGATTTTTTGTTTGTTTTAATGTTTTGATAATGTAGCTGCAAATCTGGCGTAATTTCATAGAGCTGCCTAAGCACAAAACAAAGCTAAGTACAAATCATTTCTGCTTACTGGAATAAAGGTACCCAACCAAACAAACATTCTACATGTACCATCTGTGACTCGTTTCCTGCTAATTTTTGCTTATCAAAAACATTTGAAGCAAAAAGAATTTGTGCTTTAAAAGCAGCTCTATAAAATTGGGTGCAGTTTTCAGTTGGAAATCCACAAGATACTGAGTGGTTAAAATTGTCTGACCTATAACATTTCTTTCTGGTAGTCAAAGCCTCAAAGGTCTAACTGGGGGAAAGTTACAAGGTTAATAAATGTAAATATGATTCAAAAACTGCTCAGATGCAAGGACATTGGGAAGGGAAAAGGTGAATCAATTGAGACCAGCATGTTACAAAGTGTAACATTATTAAGGTTCAGAATAGGCATAAAAAAACAAAATTTAAACAAAACAAAAAAATGTGAGGAAAAAAATACGGAGAAAGAAAAATGGCATGGCGTCCATATGCATTACGGTCCCAAAGAATTGGTCTCTCAGTCATGATTTTGTATTTTTGAACACATTTACAGATGTGTGGTTTTTTTTTCTTTGAATCCAAAAAGAAAGCTGTGTGTTATCAAAGACTGTAATAAGTTGTTGTTTTGCAAATGAAGGAAATATTTTTGCCTGAGATAAAGACACGTAAGTAGTAAACAAGGAAGAGAAATCGACTTCAACCTTGACATCCCCACATAGTTTAGACCCTGGGATTTCCTTCAGATACAAGTAGCCCAATCATGTCATCTTTTCAAGGGAAGTATGGTATATTGGTCTTATCTGGTGGAGGGTAATACTATAGAGCCAGAGGGGAAGTGCAGTAAAACTGCTTAAAAGGGTCTGAATTTCATTTTCACGAAGTGACCTATGTGTTTAGGAATTGATTACGAATTAAGATATTTGCAGGAATGAAAACACATTGACAGTTCTGTACAAATAAAGTTGTCAGCTTTATTTTTGTCTTTAAAAAACAAAATAAAAATAGTAGGCAGACTCCCAAACAGCAGTTTGAAACATAGTGCAACTTCAATCGCGATTTTCTCCAAACACAACTAGATATGTCACTTTGTGGTACGAGTGGCGATATGCGTGTTCATTTCAGTTGGCAAATCAAAATATATCAAATCAAATCTCTGGGGGACAACCTCGCAAAAAGTATTAATTCAAAGAGAAAGTTTTCCCAGAATAGTTGGTACGGATGTCAAGTTCATAAAAAGTACATGTAGGTGTCACATCTTTGAAATCTGCGCAAAAAGACTCTCTTCAGACTGGTAGTATTTCCTGGAATGTTGTTTTCTTTCATCTGAGAGGAGCCCATGAACACATTTTACTCAATAGTGGGCGGGAGGAAATCCTTGTGGATAGTTTCTCCATTGTGTAAAACCTAGCACCTCCTCCTATTTTTCTCAGAAAATTTTCCTGTGTCTGCCACCGCCCAAAAATAATAATAAAAAGAAGACAAATTAAACAAGCTCATAACAATGAGGCTGTCCATTGTTTATTGGACAATTTGTTTCTTCAAAGTGTTTGGAATCGATTAATCACCTCCAACCAGATCCACCTGTCAATAAATGGTATCTGAGCACTGCTTGCCATCATTATTATTATTTTTTTTTTTTTCTAAATTAAAATCCCACAAATTTCATTGGCAGTTGATGTTCCATGCGTCTGATCGTCATGTAGCAGGTCTTATACAAATCAAATAGTGTCAAATTACTCACGGCTGAGAAGTTTGAGCCGCAGCCCTGGCCGGCTGGCAATCTCACTACGTGTTGACTCAGTTTGTTTTGATTCCTCTTCACTGGTATTGCTCCATCTACAATAGTTATCTGGCTGCAAGGGACTAGCTAAATCAGCCCGTTGTGCTTGCTCACATTGCCCTCAGCAATTCAAGTTAGACCCTTGGTAACGTATCTGGTGAGACAGAATTGACTTACACTCTGTTTTCTGTTTTTAATATGTATACCCATAAAAATCAAATACTTCACAGTAAACTGGTGTCAGAGGTTGTCCGAAATAATTGCCAACATATTTACTGTCTACATAGGGTACTATTTGGAAAGATTGGTGCGGGGGTGGAGGGGCAGGGTGAGGGAAGTGGGAAAGTATTTGGAAATGTTTTTTTTTTTACTCTGTGTAGCGTGCTGATGACAAAACAGTTAACAAATACTGAAAAACCACACGAGGTTATAAGCAGTTTTAGTTTGGTGAATTGTTGTTGAATTTCTCCCAAAGAAAAAAGGTATTTTCTTCTTATAGACTATTTCCAAGCCTAGGATAAAAAACAAAACAAGTGTCCACCATTATATTTCTTCCCTGGATGGTGGATAGATTTCCTTCAGCATTCTAGAATTAAACAAAATGGTCTATTCACGTTCTTCTGTCATTTCTTCCAGGATGGTTGAGGCCTTGCCTTTAACTAACTATTAAAAACAATGTACTTAACAAACAAAAAATTCACAAGGATATTTGTGGCAGTATTTCCTTAACTATCCTAGGATGTAAAACAGCTGTACTCAGCTTAAAACATTTCCTATGATAGTTGAGGCATTTCCCCCAAACTATCCTATGATTAAAAAAAGGTGTCCTCATCTCATTTTTCCCTGGGGTTTTTGAGGCATTTCCTGAACTATTTTTTATTTTCGTTATTATTGGGCATTTATTTATTTATTTTTACGATAAAGCAGCAATCACTTCTCATAACAACAGTTCATCAAATAAAGAATTGAAAATACAATAATTACAAACATTCATTTCCTTTACTATCATGTTTTGATAAACAGTTATTTTTTGGAAGAGTATTTTGTTTAATCCCATTGTTTTCAATAACACAACATACAATGTGAATTGTACATAAAGAAACCCCAAAAGATAGTTACTTAATATCCACATTCTCTGTCACAAGTTGTTATGCGGGGTCTGTACCTGTTCCGTAGCTTTTGTTTGGCTGCACGGTCTAGCTCATAGCCTTTGTGCATGCTCACATTGCCTGCAGCAATTCTTTATCAAGTTAGACTTATTGGTAACGTATCTGTGGTTAGACAGAATTGACTTGCACTCTATTTTCTGTTTTAATAAAGTCAACAACAAAAAAACATTGCAGTAAGTGTGCGTTTAGGGCTGTCCAAAATAATCGCCAACATATTTTACGGTGGGTTGTTGGGGGGGGGGGGGGAATCGGGATGAAGTAAATGGGAAAGTCTTTTGAAATACTGTTAACTACAGAACCCTCTTTACTGAGATTCATCTACCTCTTTTGTTTACCCCCCCCCTCCCCAAGCTTATAGGGGCCTTGCAATGTGCGGCTCAAGTTTGTTCAGAATTTAAAAAGATAATGATAATTTGCATTTTTGTGTTTAAAAGAGTCATGTTTGCACTTTATAGTTTCATATTATAAACTATACACATGTAAACACAATTTGTAGGATAATGTTTCCTTAAAAATGAATTTGTTTGCCTCTTCCAGTTTAATTGAACGATGGAGATGCACTGAGTATATAAATTATGTATAAAGCTTCCCCTTTTTATTATTGTATGCGTGTGGCTAAACCGTAAGATTGGCAGTAGCGCAGCTTTTTTGCCATCCTATTTGGACAACTCGTTACAAAACACACCGGTCTTGTTGGTTCACGAAGTACAGTGACTTCAAAACATTAGGCTAATTCTAGCTCCAGTCTGCAACACCTGCGGAATCATATACTAAACAAATAGAACCTCTGTATGGTGACAAGCCCACCCTGACAAAACTACAGTTGTAAGATAATTTGCATATCCCCAGGGGAGACTGTACCTTGCACATGACTTGTTTCGCTCTGGAGCAGGCAGTGGCTGCCGTGATTGCACGATGTGTTATGATTGCATTATTTCCTATGATTAAGTGTACATATTTTGTTGTTGATTCATGCAAATAAGAATGTGTACACGGAGGTACAGCTGAATTGCCTCCCACCCCTTCCCCCTCCCCTCCTCTCTCACTCTCTCTCTCTCTCTATCTATCTTCCCTCTTTCTGTTTTTTCTCCCGTTACAAAGGCGTGGTTGGTGCAGGTGTTGGCTTAAAATATGCGTACGTAGCATTCTTGGCGATTTAATTCAGAGGGGGCCAATTTCAAGGAGGGGCTTTTAAGGAGCCAACAGGACTTAGTGTTGAAGTTTTTGGACCAGTCTTTGTGCCAAGCACAAAAAAAAATTGCTTAGCATCGGGCAGTTTTGCTTAGCAGAATTTACCAGTCCAAACGGTGTAGTAAACATTGCTTGTGACTGGCTCCTTGTTGTCTTTGGCTAGGATATATATTCATTGAGCATATATTGATGACATTAGGCTGTTGTATCAAGTTATATGTGTGACTAGCAAGCTTTTTTTTCTATTAGCAGTTTTGTCAGATTTGAATTTCTTGGTTTTCAAGTAAAACTTCCAAAGGTCATAGAAAAAAGTTAAAGTTAAGGTCAACATGACTATATAATGGTTGGGGGGGGTGCTGTGATATAATGATGGAAAAAACAGTGTATTTAATATTGTCGAAGTTGCAAAAAATGAACAAAACTAATACTATATGATTATTTTATTTCATGGAAAAATAGAGTCTTTGTTCAAGTTAAACAATTTTAAAAATCTGCCAAGTAAAAATAAAATTGCCAAAAACTAAACATTTTTCTGAGCAGAAACAGGTTACCAGCCAAAACACCATGTAATGTCGATCGTTTGTGACTGGTTCCCTTCTAAGCACAATGCTCTGCTTAGCAGCTTTCTTTCAGCCTCGGTTTGATGACATATCTTGAATGGGAGAAACATGAGCTGTAGCTTGATGAAGTTTTAAACCCATATCGGCCTGACTGGTCACGACACAAAAACACTGTTCCTGCCTAAGCCCATGTTGGGCTCATTGCTGCAATACAATAACAATTCAGTATTTATTGCCTTGCAAATAAGCATACCCAACAAAGCTTATACCATTGGAAAGAACGCCCATCTCACGCCCATCTCACATCACTAGTTAGTGAGAGTACAAAGAAATACACTGAACATCTTGTTCATCTATTGGTTTTTTCCTGCAGTTAGGCGCTAACAGCGTTTGTGTGTTCTATGGGGAAATCCCACAGTTAGCCAGATGTGGGTTAACTGCCATAAAACATAAGATTCCCATCAGATTTGTACGTTTCTTGAGAGGGTTGGCCCACCTGAGAACCAAACCTCCAGTGTTCATCTCCCTGCCCTCCACAGCTGCCTCATCGTGTCTCGCTCCTGATCTGCCGTCCAATTTCTCCAAGCCCCAATTCCCACCGGATGTTGTTAAGATCTTAAGAAACGAAGATCATTTTTCAGTCATGACAGCTCTGCCAACCGCACTTGTCTCTTCCTTTCTGCTTCTCCTTGGCTGTGTCTTGCCCTCCTCATTTTTTTGTTTATTTTCCAGCTTGCAAATGAGGAGTTTTTCTTACCTCACCGGAATGATCAGAATTTTTATGTTTCGGTGAGATGTCGGTTGTAAATCTAAAATGGTTGACTTGGCCTCGCTGTGTTATTCCTCTTGCCCCTTAATACTAGATCCATGCCGTCTGTCACCAGATTACAGGAAAGTCAGACAAATTTGTGTGTGTTTGTCGGATTGGAATTTAGGAATGTTAATACATTTTATGCGAACTGCCAATCATATTTATGTCTGTAAGGCATGCCCAAGGAACAGGGATTTGTGTATGTTTTCTTCACCTGTCAACATTTCTGCTGAAACTTGCTGCATCATTGTTCGACAAAATGGGCAAACTAAAGAGTCAATATTATTGGTTGCCCACAACTTCACTTCTGTGGTGAACTTCCTCGGAATAATCAGATTTTAATTATTATTATTATTTTTATTTTTTTTCAAAACCAAAATCGTGATCAATTCAGATTTCATTGTTGAAGACACTGCCCAAGTTTGGTCGCGCTTTGTGTGTTGCAGTTTCCCTGCTTTTCATCTCTGTGACCCCGGTTCGAATCCAAATATGGATTTTAAAGTTCAGGCCTTAACAATTCAGGGTTTTTCCTCCCACGTCTGAAACTGAAATGTTTATAGCATCTTCTCTTCACAGGTATCTTCAGGCCTACGGGTTACAGCGCTAGTCTCTTTTTGAGGGTCCCTTAGTTTCAAAGCCATAACAATAAAAGTAACAACATTCTTTGATATCATCATCAGCTGATTGTGTGCTTGTGTAACTGTGACCTTTCAACTTGACCAACTGTTACTTAATTTCGATCATAGGCTTAGCTAATAATATCACCTTGGGGAGTTCGGTCCCACTGCACTTACTTTTATCACTGTCCACGACTATTTTGTCAGCTCTAAAACTTTTCCTTAAAAATTCTAAATTCCCCAGGGAGCAGTGAACCCATAACTCTTTCAAATGTAATATTAGGAATATTCCACCATCTCTTTAACCATGATAGTTGTGATGGTTGGAGCTGTGGTCAAAGAGTTACTGAAAAAAAGAGCTGCTCAGACTTTTCTTTGGAGACTGTCCTTGCCGATGTTCATCACTGCTGAGTTAGTCGATACCTTGGTGTGTGCCTAGAAGAAGTTCAGAAGGCTGTACAACCTTCTTTTTTTTCGGGCACAAAGGTACAACTTTGTGCCCCAGCAAAAAGTCACAAGCGATAAAAGGGCTCTTTTGAGAAAAGTAGGGTATGACTGTTGTATATTTGTTGAGTGGAATGACTCCCACGACATGTTTTTCTATTTCCATGCAGAATTTCACTTTCCTACAATGACTTATAAATGGCAAAAAAAGGACCAAACTTTCACACTCACTTTTCTTCAAACACAATTTCGGACAGTAGTTGCTTACAGCCTTTTGTCAAGCACACTTTCGAACTCCAGATGTCCCTGTCTTCCATCCATCCATCCATCAACTTGTTGATGCTTGTGCACATCAACTCTGCTGTTAATACAGTTTCTGTTTGATGGATGCAATTATGCATGTTGTTCATCGAGTCTAACTTTGTGAAATGGCCGCTCTTTTGCTGGAGACGACAAACGGAGTAGGCCGTGGTTCAGCAATGGCAGCTGCACATCGGTCTTTTGCACACTTGTTTTTGACAACAACCGCCTTCCTTTTTCTTTCACGTTTTGACGGGCCTCATAATGAAATAAATCAAATATGTGGCCATTGTGCACATACTTTAATTTCGTAAGTGTTTCTTAGGCCTGGGGTATTTTTCTCTTCTCTGTGCTTTCCCATTGATGTTGTTGAATGTTGGCATCAATTAAAATGTCACAATGGTATTGTTAATGAGTTGTCCTGTGGATTTTCCCCAACCGCACATTGATGTTCATTTTACAGCAGGCGATTGATGTTTTTCTTGATGAAAAAGGCCTCTTTGTCAAATGATTGAAGAGGGGTGCATGATGGAAATTTACAAAAAAGTTGGTGGCTGTACTGCTGTACATGCAGGCCCTAGAGGTTTTTTGCAGGGGACAATACTCATTGGTTTTTTGATCCATCAAGTTTAAAGAAAATTTTGTGGAGACACCATGTTATTGAGATGTTAATGAGATGCGTTGCGCCCTGTAAGCCTTACTAGATGGTACTCCCACCTTGCAAAGTTTCAAATCCTACTCATATACATGGTGTGACTGCAAACCTTTCTAGATTGTATTCCCACCATGCAAAGTTTCAAATCCTACTCATGTACATAGTGTCACAGCAAACCTTTCTAGATTGTACTCCCATCATGCAATGTATCAAATCCTACTCATGTACATGGTGTTTCTGCAAATCTTACAAATTCGTTCTCCCACGTCAAGTCTCAAAATTTACTTAGAAATCATTTATAAAAGACACCGTTGAATGGAAAATACAATCACAAGTAGGTGCTCACATACTTACATCAAAAATACTTACATATTTTGTGAATTTTGGTTTTCAGAATCTGCATGGTTATTTTTACTAAAAAGCTGTGCGAACGCAACGCGCTGTAAACGTAGCAAGCAGTGTACTAAACCAATAGTAACCACTGCACTATACCCATAGCAACCAGTGTACTTTACCCGTAGCAACCAGTGTACTTTACCCATTACCAACCGATGTACTTCACCCATAGAACACTAAATATTGATCTCTGTTAAATCTCCTTATACGCTGGGGCGTAAGGCCCTGTCTGCTAATGATTTCTGTTATTGTTGTCCTGCCACAATATTAATCTTGTTGAGGAACAAAATCAGGTACTGAAGATCGATGCTTTCGGTTTTTTTCGTTACTGGGGAAAAAAAGTATTTTGTGTGCCTGGAAGAAAAGGTGTAGAGCCTTATGCCTTTTATTCATACAATATAGTAGAATATAATCACTTATATATATCATCACGAGGCAAAATGGAACAGTCCAGATTGCACCTTATGTTTATATTCTGAGCTATTGTACCCATATGCATATTTCAAACTATATAGTGATGATTCCATTCGTATGCAAGTCAAGGCAAATCCAGTTAGATATTTTTTCCACAAAGGATTCAAAAATTAAGGTTTTTGTTGTGTAGATTATTTTATATTCATCTGATAACAATCCATATTACATCTTGTCAGTAAATGATAATGATTGTACTTGTTTGATTGAAACTAGGAGTCGTCAGTTCAAGAAGTCAAGAAGATGAAGAAGTGTATTTACTCCATCCAAAAGCCGCTCAGCCCAGCCAAATAAACATTCTGTAAGTTTGAAATAAGATTTGCCTGAAACAGAGCCTGTTCTCCCAACAACCCACCCTCCCTGATCTACCAATGTGCCATTTATAAATTGTTAACTCTAAAATACTTATTTCATATCTCAAATAATAGTTATAAATACTATACTTGTGTTTGTTATATAATGAAGTGTTTTTTCTTCAATAAGCTGAGCACTGTTCAGGGAGACATGATCGATTTTATCCACCAATATGCAATTTTATAAAATGTTACTGATATTCATGTTATACTTTTCATGAAATTTAATTGTTGCAAATTCTATATTTTGATCGTTGAAATAACAATGAGGTAATAGTGCAGTATGAGACATGATCGATTTTATCCACCAATATGCAATTTTATAAAGTGTTACTGATATTCATGTTATACTTTTCATGAAATTTAATTGTTACAGATTCTATATTTTGATCGTTGAAATAACAATGAGATAATAGTGCAGTATGAGACATGATTGGTTTGAAATCCTCTTTCTAACTTTATGCAAGAGGGTTTCAAACCTATACTTTTGCCACCAATGTGCCATTCTAAAAATTATTGTTACTGATTTATATTTTAGTTCTGAAATTTAATTTAGATTCATTATTTGTATTGTTTAAATAATAATGAGTTAATATTGCAGTGAGACATGATCAATTTGAAACCCTCTTGCATAATATTAGCAAAAGGAAACTATTCCACATGCTGTCTCTTTTGAGAAAAAGGAGTGCCTCTGAGAAGAACCAGTGGTGTGATCAGCCTTGTGTGTGTGTGTGCTTTGTTCACTTTTTAGGAGAACGCTTGTCCTCTCTTGCCAGCCTCCATATGGCAACTGGAGGATTGTATTGTTACTGCAGTAATTAAATAAAAGTCGTTATTAAAATAATGTATGCAAAAAATATTTCTATATGGTGATTGCTCTGTAGAGTAGATTTTGGAAATCGGGAGACTACTTCGGGAGACTACTTAGTTCTCAAAAGAACTGTCCAGCTTATAAGCTACTACCTGGGCGGACCTGGTCTCCTGACGTTGACTAGAGCAAGCTAGTCGAAATGTTAAGACCAATTAAGAACTCACTCCGTGGCAGTGAAGTTAATAACGAGAAGTCCCCTCAATCCGATACACTATTAAGCTAAAGTAGTAGTCCCGGCCCATTTCCTACCCTCCGCCCAGGTAGTAGCTAATAAGCTGGACAGTTCTTTTGAGAGCTAAGTAGTCTCCCGAAGTAGTCTCCCGATTTCCAAAATCTACTCCGAGGCAGTAGAATAAAAAGCAAGACCTAGTTCTACAAGAACAAATCTACATAGCTAGTAGATATACACATGGTGTTACCGTAAACTGGATATGCATTGACACCTCACCATGCAAAGCCTTAAAAAGTATATTCATATTATACTTTTTATGAAATTCAATGGTTACAAATTCTATATTTTGATCGTTGAAATGACAATGAGATAAAAGTGCAGTATGAGACATTGACTGATTTGAAAATCCTTTTTCTAACTTTATGCAAGAGGGTTTCAAATCTATACTTTTGCCACCAATGTGCCATTCTAAAAAATGGTTGTTACTGATATCATATTTTAGTTGTCCTAAAATTTTATTGTTACAAATTCTATATTTTGATCGTTGAAATAACAATGAGTTAATATTGCAGTATGAGACGAGACCAACTTGTATAATGTTAGCAAGAGGAAGCTACTTATTGTTGTTATTATTATGGGTTTGTTAAAATGTTAACATCGCAGCCCTAGAGCTGAATTTTGTTAACAAAACAAAACAAAGAAGTTCAACGGCAATGAAAAACTTGAAAAGAAACTCATTTCAAACAGAAAAGTGGTTTTAAAAAGAATAAAGAAAACTAGTATAGTTTAGAAGGGATGTGTGTGGGAAAACCCCAGCTAAGATGAATGCGCCCATTGCTACTTTTAAACGGTTTCTACTGATTCCAATCATTTACAGTATCATACAAAAGTGACATATATAATAACACAACTTTTTAAGATTAAAGACATGAATCTCGTGGTCTGGTTCACAGAAACTTTTTCCCCGGGAATCGGTTGCCATGGATGATAGATTGATGAAATACATTAAATTGAACTTGATCAACCATTTTTATAAATAATGTATAGCAAGTCGTGCAGATACCTATCATATCAATCACATCTCTGTGTCAAAGTACAGTCTCTGTCAGCCTATTTGAAGGTTTTTTTGTTGTATGCATCTTTAGCTGTCTGCCTAATTCTAGAAGCGTGTGGTAATGGGCTTTCTTGTCATGCAACATGCAAGAGAAATGGGTTTGAAGTAATTAAGTGTATTGCTAAATTACTATAGCGTGACTCCCCACAATCTAGTGAGAGGCTGAAATTAATTACTCTCTCTCTGTTGTTTTTATACTAAAATTTCCCCATATTTCTATTTTAATTGACATCAAAGCCATGGTACTTCATAAGAATCTTGTAGATTTAATTCAATCCAGTATGGTAGTAGTGCACTTGAACCCGTACAGCAAATGGTTGCATTGCAAGTAAACGCAAAAAGGAGCCATTGAGAAGTGCACCACGCTGGGGTGGTCTCGCTGTTAAATCATCAAAATGAAGCAGGGATATTGCGGAGCTGCACTGGGCAGGCAGCTGCGTCATGATTCTGAATTACATGAGAATGATTAGTTGAGCAACATGTTGTTGCAGAACTCTCTGGCATCGTTAACGAGGTTAGCTAACAAACGCACGGAGGGGCTGTAGAGCCACTGGGGGCCTGGGGGGAGGGAGAAAGAGGGTGATGTGGTGGGGGGGGGGGGACTCTAGGATATTAACAACTCTTGTCTTGCAGCGTTCTTGCTTCGCTGTATGCTTATAAGTACGTCTCTGGCTAATCTTATTGTTTGTTCCTTGCGGGGTTTGGGGAAGTGGAGGTCATGTTGCTTTGGTAGTCAGGCATGCATTGGGGACCAATCTGTTTATTCAGCTAGCCAGCATTAAACATAGTGGGAACTAATTACTCAGTCTTCGCCCTGCTTTGTAATTTGCAAAGTTCTCTCATGGTCACATTGGATCAGGAATATTGGTGTTCAGTCCTCGTGCTACCAACGAAATGAATTATTAAAGGCATCCGAATGTGCGGACTCCTTGGAGCTATTGGGTCCGCTGTGATTCAGATGAGAGAAACTATAGCTAATGGTTTTTTGTTTGCTTTAGTCTGAAGTTACGCAATAATTCAATGAGTTATTGCGTATAGGTTGGACTTTGAAGGGAAGATGCAATAGAACTATCACTGAAAATAACATTACTGTAAATCCTCACAGTCAGTTTCAAAGAATTCAGTGTGTGATTATTGACCTTTCAAATAATTATTTGCATATTTCGGGTTGAACATTCAGAGCAAGAAAATTTGATGTTTTAGAAGACAGTGAAAGTGGTGATGGCGTTTTTCACTATTTTCTCTTGACACTGGGGTCGTTCAGACACAGTCGGTTTTAAGGCAGTTTTAACTTATTCGGGTTTAACTTTGTGTGTTTGAACACTCTTAAAACTTAACCCAATTTGGTTGAACCCGAATTAATTAAATCGGTCGGCGAGGGTGGTTTAACGCTTCCATTCATTTTGATTGTTTTATTTTTTACGTTTGGATTTATTAATGTAGTTATTTTATATCCTTGTTGTTTTTCCCCTTAGTTTGTTAAAAAAAATGTGCTTATTATTTTGATCTTTTTTCGTTGGACTTGTACATCTCCTGCACTATTATATTTATATATATTTGTTAACAGTGTTGTTAAAGCTTCCACTCTTACTTTATTTAAGGTTAATTTATTTTGTTTTCAGTTTGTGTTTTGTGTATTACGGATTCTATAATTGATTGTTATAATTTATCATATATATTTTGTTATTAGTGTATTTGGCTCCTTATGTGACTGGGTCAACAGGCTTTCGAACTATAGTGTTTAAGTATACTTTCGTTGATCGAGGCCATCACA
>JAAFGO010001838.1:312639-341539 GCA_010994315.2 Pisaster ochraceus | reverse complement strand
TTTTTTTTTTTTAGGTTTTCAGATAAAGTTTTCTCGAAAATTATTTCAAATCAGAGGAAAATATTTCACAGGAAAACTTGGTTCTATTATTAACTTCATAATCGGTAAGCCTTTAAACTAAATTTAAACAATGATATTTGTTATCCTTACCAATCCGGTATAATACCTTTGTTAGAGACTCGACGTTTCGAGTTATGCACTCTGTCTGTCTTCAAGAGACGTTATCATGTATCCCTCGCCGCTGATTGGCCAACGGTAAGCGGCAGTGCTTCAGTACTGCCTTTCTATTGATATCCTTATATAAAGATGTTGCGTCCTAAAAGAGACAGCAAATGGTTTAGAGAATGTCTACTTGAAAATAGAACCGTAAATAACTGAATAATTTCAACAAACCACGATGCAATTTATCGTACGTTTTTGCTTATCTGGATGTACTTGAAACTATTTGACATCGGAGTAGGGGTGTTGATGGTTGTGGTACATCAGACTTCCGGTAATTGTGTGTCTCAACTCTTTCAACAACAATGTTTCTCTTTATTTGAAAAACCTACATCGAAAAAAAAATGATGTAAGTCTCTGTGTCTTTTATGGTAACAGATTCCAACTCGCATGTATTATTGTTATGTTTAGCTAGTTTTCTTCGCATGTACGGTGGATATAAACGGAGGAGATGATTCTAGTTGAGCCATGTGATAAACATATACTATTTTTCGGATGGCCAAAGCTTATTGGCTGTTTCTGGGGTAGTGCATTGGAAGGGCAGGATAGGCCGGACAGACTGACTGCAGATCGTATGCAGTAGAAGTAAAAATGATCGACTGTCTCAACGTAGAATCCTCTCGTATACACGCTCCAACCAGCCAGCCCTGCAGGGAGACAGTGATTTCACTCTAGCAGTCGGCCAACATTACCTGCCAACAAGTCCCTCATCCTTGGATCTCCATTAAGAAGAAGAAGAAAACATATGAAGCTCGGCTAATTTCTTAGAGGTTAAACTTCACATCTGTCAGGAAAACTTCATAATCCATGAAAGTACCAGCCGGATTTAACTGTGAGATGATAAGAACCAGTGAGTCATTTTTTTTTTTCACCGTAAGATTTTAATCGTGATTTACGTAACTAATTAGCTTTGGAGGAATTGTCATGACAGAGTCAGATAGCTCTCTGCGTAGTTATTTTGGGCTTCTCTCTGATGCTCGGTGGCAGTTTTGAGTGGTGGATACAGAAATATTTTTATTTTGTCTCCAGTGGCTGGGAAGATCTAACGAGTGAGAGATCTCTGTAGATTTTCTTGTGATTTAAATCTTGGATGATGCACCCAGTTCAACATATTTTGTCATATGCGTTGTTGTGCAGTAAGGAGCTGTGACACATTGTGAAGGAGAGTTATACTTCAGAATAAACCGTGGAAACTGATCACCACGATGCGAGGGGAAAAAAGTCAACCCATTCCCTCAGTCACAGCTGCCGATTCTGAGCTGCCGGACTCGCTGATGTCTATCAATTTGTACACAGTGCTGGAACTCAATTGACTTACATTTCCTTGATGACGGTTTGCTGCCCACTGTATAGTGTGCCATCGTTTATGAGATTATTTACACACAAGGACTAAACTATACTGTCCAGCAGTCTGGCCGAGTGTGGCAGGCAGGGGACATTATTTGAACGTCAAGTTGGATTTTCATACTAAATAGATTTGGATGAAAAAAACGTCTATCGGTGACAAGCGGTGGATGCTGGAATTGAAAACGAAAGTATAAATGTAAGTATAGGCCATAGAGCTATATAATACAGCTCTATGGTATAGGCGTATCTGTTGCTAAAGGTTCTGGTAGATTTTGTGCGAAAATGGCAGAGTGGCATATAGGTTTTATCAATTGACTATGCCTGTTTGTCAAGACTTTGGTTTTTTTTTTTACTTTCGGCGCATTCCATTTTGTTTTGTTTTTAGAAAAGTTGAGTCATTGGTCAGTTGTAATGGGTTGGATTTTTTTTACTCACTGTGTCAATGTATCCATGTGTTATAATGTGTCATCTTTAACTATTTCTTGCATTCTTTTGAGAGAATCACATGAAACAGTTCACCTTTAAAGACAAATCACTGACACTGATTCCTTTTACCCTTCACCTATTTCGTGAAGAATGTTACGCTCATTGCTTTCTGAGCACTGCGACTGGAAGCGTTCATCGGCGAGCTCCGTGGCTGGCATCGATCGCCTGACCTTCCACGCAGTGCTTCAATATTAACCACAAGGGCAAACTAAAATCTGTAAACATTCTCATATACATGAATACATCATTCACTCAACAAGTGCTGCTCATGCTGTTGCTTTTCTCAGGTGAAACACATTGAGTGGCAGTAAACTGTTGGGTGGGCGGCTTCTTAAAATGCTTTATTTTTGTCAATTTGTGATGGATATTTAAAAAATATCCTAACATCGGAGCTTTCTTTGTAATGACTACTTCGAAGGGTTGGCAGATCACCGGAAAGAACCCGCCAGTTTCTAATGTGAAAGCTTGAAAATGGTACTGCTTTTAGTCATTGAAATTTGCCGACTTAAATATTAATAATAATAATACAGAGTTCTTATGAAGCGCACATATCCTAGACACTAGATCAAGACGCTGAACAAAAAACAATCAACAATAAACAAATTAATGAGCTCTGAACAGTTCGGTCTTCAAGAGGTTTTTTTTTATGACTGAGTCAGACTGACGGACTTCTGGAGGGAGTTTGTTTTATAGGTGGGAGGCGCTATAACCAAAGGCACCTTGACCAACCATAATAGTGTTGTTTTGTACCAATTATTTATTTAGTTTTAATCGCATGACCTGCATTTCCAGCATGTCTTGTCTCATAGTCTGTTTTATTACCGGTAGTCTTTGGTTTTGCAACTTTCATTGACCTCTCCATGCGATACACAAATTAAATATGGATTAAAAAAAACATTCTGGATTAATCGGACGGGAAAATGTAACAGCAAGCTGTCTGGATATTTTCCTGACACCGAAATCACTGGCATTTTCGGGTTACATCAGTGATGTGAATAGAATCACGAGTCAACTAGTCACATTCACAGCTCGTCCATTCTACTCACTGTTGCAAGCCGGTCAAATAGCTGTAATTCCTTCGGTAATGAGCACCGAACCAGTTGGCTGCGTCTTCTTAAAAACACCAAAGTTGAAACCGAGAAGTCATTTTCTTTTAAAGGGTATGCAAAACATTTGGTAGATTGGAAATTATATTTTTGAAATTCACATGTTTGTACATTTCATTTTGAATATGGACATGTTGGAAAACTTCCCTGGAAACAATACATTTCTGCTTGAAATGCTGTACCGGTAGTTTTTGAGAAATGAGCAAAATATTTTAGTTTCTGGATCGTGCAAGTCCAAAACTCGATATTATGAAAACAGTGAAAAATATATTTTAGGTGGTTTTTTTTTCACTGTTTTCTTGTAACTCCATTGACCGATCGATTTTAGACCTTAACATGTTTGTTATTTGCCTTCATGTTTAATAATGTTAAAAAGTCACTTGAAAGTGCGGAAACTGGTCTTGACCATTAATTACCAATACTGCCCGCCAGCTTTAAAAGCAAAAAGGTACTTTGGGTTTTGGAAGAATGAATTCAAGCCGATCCTCTGGGTTTAAGGAACTGTTAAAAATAACCTGAGTGGAAATAATTTATAGAAAGAAAACGCAGACGGAAATATTATTTTTATGACTGACATATTTGGGTCACCGATGTCTATAACGAGAAATTGTAGATTCAAGGAGGAGCCAAAAATAACGGTTTACAAGGCACTTGAACAAACTCTTCGTTTTTCTGGGTTATAGGCATTATAGCAAAATGGCCTTTAATCAAGTAATCGAACGACCAAGTATGATGTAACATGTAACTGTATATAATGCTTCTTCAATGATTGAATGATTTGCTGGAATAATTTAAAGACTTTTTTAAATTCAATCCCTTTTGGAGTTCGGTCATTTTGACCAGGTAAATGTCGTCTGCTGAACCCGTATTTTGTTTTTATCAAACTCTATCATCATGCGATTGTCAAAGTGCACTTTTTGTAGTCGTATTTTGCCGCACATGCACTGGTTGAAGCCGTCTTTCTTGTTTTTATCCACAAATTTGCCAAACAATTAAAATCTACTTTTGAGTGAACGCCTTGTAGATTGGTCACCCGATACACTTTTGGCGTCTTTATCATCTCATGCACTTAATACTTCAAATTAAATTCAGAGTTCCCAGCCCGCAGTACATGGTGTTTGGTTACAAAGTGTTTCTATAATCACTTCTTGTGAAATTCCAGATGGATTCATCTTGGATACTTGGTAGGGTTCAGTTTTTAAGTAACTTGGTTTTTTAAGACACAAGCGATAAGCTGAATTTAAAGGTGTACCATGGCACGAATTATCAGAGTCAAGTGCAAATAATGAGAATGTCATCCTCGGGTTATTAAAAACCTTGTGAATCGGCAGGCCCTGCTGTACACGACCATACAAAATCACCAATTAGTTAATAACTAATTAACTAGCCATCTAATATTTCCTTTTTAGTTTAGTCTATAAATCCTTGTTATCAACGCAAACAAACAGGAACATTTTCAGTTGTCTGAGAAACTTCGTTCATCCCTGTGAATACTTCACCCAAATGCCTTTGTTTACAAATCCCCGATGTGGTCATGATACTGTTCAAAAAACTATTTAAAAAAAAAAAAAAAAAAGCCTCCCGAGATGAAACGTTAGTTTTTCTAAGTGTAAACAGCATTTTTTGAATTTTTGTTTCATGATTGATAGCTGCAGACCCCCAGAGAAAATAACTTAAAGAATATGAGATTGCAAAGAAATATGTTTTTGATCAGAGCAAACAGCGCGTTTTTCCTTATGACTGTCGGGAACAGCTCCCTGCAGATGATCAGTGTAATTTGATATCATTAAGCTCGGGGGGGGGTTAACATGGTTTGGCAGTAAATAACAATTAAATACGAAACAATCTTGTTGACTCTAAGTTCTTCATTTTAAACATGATATTATGTCAAGCGGAACAGCTTGTAAGGTGCAGATCTTTATTCATAGATGATTTTTGAAAATCAGTCTCGCACAAGATTTTGATTTGGGTTAACCATGGAGGAAAGAAAATATACTTCTTTCCTCCATGAGTTAACGGTATCCAGTAGTGCTGCGAGTAGAAACATGTGATCCGTTTGTGCCGACTTTAAATACACTGATTTAGACTGTGTATTTGGATGATGCCCTTTGCACAATTTTGCAGTTTTTATTTTCCTAATATAGAAGACAGGTGATTATAATTTTATTGAGTATTATCGGCTTCTTTTAATCCGTTTTTATCCACCATGAATACTTTTCATTCCGGCTATTTCCCGCTCAATTAAAGTTTCCAAGGTTTTGTTCCTGGCAGCCGTCTCCGTTTGGCTGTCCCCATGGAGACCTGGCAAGCTGACATGAAATACTGCCCCCCATACCAAGGGCTTTTTCGAAACCTCAGCTTTAGGCTTCGTCTCGGGCTCTGTCTCCATGTCTCCCGGCTTCGTTTTGTTGGAAACACCGTACAAAATGCACAGTGCTCCAAACTTGATGACGTAGCCCAAGCCGGAGCTGGAGCCAAAAGCCGAGGTTTGGAAAAGGCCACCTGGTCCCAAAACGGGGTGGTCTCAGTTTGTTTGGTGGTAATTTTACAGCTGCGAATGACGAGGTTAGCACTGCCTGTGTGAAAATGTTGTTAATGTGTTTATGGATTTTTTTTAAATGAATTGGTGTGTGAAAGGTATGAAGTTCATAACCAGAACCATTTTTTTTCCTGTGAAATATTTCCCTCTGAAATGTTCGAAATTCGAGAAATCTATAATGTTTGAAAACCTAAAAACGCTACAGCTGATTGCGGTTGTTACAACCAACATTAGGGATAATGTGTTTACATGCTGTAAATTGTGCATGGTGTTCCTCTATTTTCTCCAGACTCACACAACGGATTAAGCCCAAATTGTCACAGGTTTCTTATTTCATGTAGGGGCCTACATGTATAACATGGTTACTTGATCACACAACACATGAGCACTGTGTGCCACTATTATTTGTCAGCTCTATCAATCCTGTGTAATACATTTAAGTAAGTTTCTATTTTCTAAGACGTGTGCCTGTTGTAACCCCCCCCCCCAAGAAAAAAAAACAACAACAACAACAACAAACAAACAAACAAACAAACAAATTTACAGGCTTTCATGTAGACCATTTTCAAAACCACGGCTTAAGCTCTGGCTAGGGCTCCGTCGGGATTTTTTTTATTTATTTTTTTTATTATTTTTTTTTTTTACACTTTAACAACTTAAAAAATATATATATCCTTAATTTCTGTAGTCATAATCTGGGCTTTCTTCGTGTGCTTTTGTAGATTGCTTGTTTATAGTCCCGTCCTGTATGTGCTTGTATTTTGCTGTAGTCCTGCAAAGTTGACTGTTTCGTCCATGGTTTTGACTTATTTCCCTCAGAGGACCACGATGGGAATAAGTCTTTGTTGTGATATCGTCAGAAAACAAATTTCTGTCCTTTCTGTTTCCTGTCTACTTGTCTAGTTTGTGTGTATTTGCGTGTACTTTCCTTGTAGTGTGCCAGAATAAATCAAATCAAACCAAATCAACCGATAATTCTGCTTCCGAAAAAAACCTCAATGAAGCTGTTCGTCGTCAACAACCATCTTGTACACCTAAAAATAGACTGACCCCGAGCCAATTATTGAGCATTGTGTGTCGCACTAGCAATAGTGATTCTGACATGTCAAATTAAACACACAATACGCGCAAAACAAAGCAAGAAGAAATGTAAGAAAGAGATACACTGCAAAAAACTGGGAGGGGTGTTAAATTGATCCTCTTGATATCCATATGTGACAACACCAACACGGTGTGAATTGTCCCCATTACTGTATCGTCGGTGAAATTAACACCGTGTCGGTATAAAATGATTACACTGAAATGTCATCATGCCAAACCTCAAATATTAAAAAAAAAGCCCGTCGGTATGGTCTTTATCATAGGCCTTTTTCGAAATCACGGCTTGGGCTTGGGCTCTGTCCACCTGGTTGATGCCCCGCAAGTAAAGCGCACATTTTCCAAATAACTGACGGAGCCTGAGCCCAAGCTCAAGCCCAAGCCGTGTTTTCGAAAAGGGCCATAGTCTTTATTAGAGTGTTCCTGTACAGCCCGGTCTTCACCACGTCAATTTCACTTTAAAGGCGTGTGTGTGTGTGTGTGTGTGTGTGTCGATGATGAACCCGTGTCGATTGTTAAATAGACCTATAAGTAGGCGTTACCAGAGATAAGAATTAACGCAAAATATAGATTAATTCAATTTCCACTTTTAACAAACGCAAATTAAACAGCGAGACTCAAAACCTGAGAGTTATGTCCCAAGAGAAACCAATACTTACTTCATTTCTTTCTTAAAGTGATCTCCATTGTTCATTGTTAGACACCTTCCTGTGAATCTAAAGCCTGTTCAATCTACAGCTCTTGGTACATGACTGAAATGTTTCTGCTGTCACGTCATAAACACTCCCCTTTAGCTATAGCTACAAATGTTCCGGCTTCCCTGTCTTGAAAGTTACGAATCCGTAACAAGGAGCATGTACTTTACATTAATGGGCCAACTTTGTGTGTGATATCTGTATGCCCACAGAGTGTGACGTGACGCTCCGGGACGTTAATAGAAACAATCGCGGAGAAGTTATTTTCAGTTGGCCTTAAAATGTCCACTTTTATCTATTAATTAAAATGCCACCTGTCAATAAACATCAACATGCGAGTGCCGGCGGCTATTAGTTGACGTTTTACCTCCGTCGTACACATTTTTCTTTTATAAATCAGTACCATTTCTTGCCGCACATTTACAAAATGGAAATAAATGTGGCCGTCAATAAGCGATTTGTGCAACAATCCTGTGATTAAAATTTGTCTTTAAAGTTTAAAATGTAAAATAGTCCTTGTATTGTACATTTCCTTCATTTTGGATTTGCATTGTGTACGTTAAGTTGAACTTGTTTGTCCTTTTCTTTTGTGTGTGTGTGTGTGGTTTTTTTTTAGGGGGGTTGTTGTCGTTTTTGTTTGTTTGTTATTTGTTTGTTTGTTTGGGGTGGGTTTTTTTTGTTGGGGGGGGGGAGGTTTTTTTTATTTTTATTTTTAAAGATATCACTTAACATCACAATGCCAGACGGCCACTTCAAGGTGAGGGCTATACACTGATTTTGGCTGTCAGCCCAAATCAACTGTCACCAGGGGCGAGTTGTCACCTACTCCTGGGGCTGAAACAGGGTTACCCCCTTCACAGTTCGTAAGGATGTAGGCATGGGCATCATCTACTACCATGTATCATGCACTATACCTTCCCAACTTGGTGTTTTCGCATTTTATGAGAAAGTGACTTCTGTTCGTGGAAAGCCTCTTGATAAACCTGAGCGACAGTTTGCTTGTATTGAGCCCCCATTTTAGGTACTTTTGTTTTTCAATATTTTCCGAGAGAATAAAACTCTGTAATGTTGAATTTGTCTTTTTATTTTTCCCCAGAATGGTTGGTCCACATGCCAAGTAAAGACAAGATGGACGGTTCCCAAAACATCTCCGGTCCTGTGGACTGGGAGAAGAATCCACTGCCTTTAATCATCACAATAGCAGGAGCAGTGGTGGTGTTATTGATGTCGATTCTGACAGTATTCGGCAGCATCTTGGTCATTTTATCGGTATCGAAGTTCAAGAGACTTCAGATACCGTCCAACTGCATCCTGGTCAACCTTGCTGCGGCGGACATATCAGTTGCCATCTTCATACCGCTGTTGTATGTCACTGTGTGGTTGAGACCCAATGTCTACCTGTGCACGTTAGCGTATAGTCTGGTCACCTTGGGGTGCGGTGTCTCGCTCTTGAGCCTGGGTGTGGTCGCTTACGACCGCTATGCAGCCCTCGTGAAACCGCTCAAGTATTGCCAGCACATTACCACCAAACGCGTGGTTGGATTCTCAGCGGCCATATGGTTGTATGTCGCCGTTATTGCTTTCATGCCCATCGGTTGGAACTACGTCGAGAGCGTCCTCGACAGCGAAACCGTACGGGACGATGAGTGTAGTTTTAAGCTTCTCAACCGGTACGTGGTGTTGTTTCAGCTCGCCACGACTTTCTTACCCGTTTTTCTTCTCATGATCGGGTGTTACTGTCGCGTTATGCTGGTGGCTAGGCACCACTCCCGGGCCATATCGGCCATTCAGCTCTCTCTCTTCCCGAATTCTTTCAACAAGAATTTCCACATGTTCAAGGGCAACAAATACTCCCGGACGTTGCTGATCATTCTCGGATTCTTCTGCATCACGTGGGTGATATTTACCCTGACGTTGCTCGTGGAGAAGTTCTGCAACATCTGCAGGGACTTTCCTTTGCACAAATACTCCAGCTTTCTGATATTCGCAAATAGCTGTTTGAACCCTTGGATCTACGCTCACAGGAATCAAGATTTTAAAGCAGCATTCCGGCGTCTCGGCCGGGCGCTCTTCTGCATGAAGAAGAGACCTCGCTCGTCCAGTCACAGCGGCGAGGGCCGGAGAAACTCTCGATTCTCGGACGCCCTGAGCAGGACTAATAGTATGGTGGGAGGACTGCAACATCTTCATATCTTGTATGATAACGCGGATATTGTGCCAACTACGGCGGCAGTAGGAAAGACGCACGTTGCGCCTAAACTCATACAACATGAAGTCGCTTCGCCGCCGGTCGTTGAGATGCGCTTGGAAGCGGTGGCCGATGTCATTGTGTGAGGATGTACTTTGTCTGATTTCAATGTCAGTACAGAGACAGGAACATTTCAAATTCCCAAAAAATAAAACACCCCAACAACAACAAACAAACAAACACCCCAACACCCCCAACAAACAAACAAACAAACAACAACAACAACAACAACAACAACAACAACAACAACCAAGATATCAAGTGTGTCTCATTTACAAAAGCAATGTTATTTGATAACCTTTACTGTAAATAAATTCACTCCACGATTATGTATAAATAATCATATTTTGACATATACCCCCATCAAAAATAAATTTTCCCACGGTGTGTTTGTGAATAATTGATCGATGATAATCAGGTTGGGGGTTGCGTTTATGGCTTGTAAAAGTTCAATGATATCATAAAGCTCGTTGAGCCCCATCAGCTGTTGCATCTTGTCACTGTACAATGACAGACGCGATGAGATATTATTATTGCATACGGTAAAACGTTTGCTTTACAATGTACACTCTCACACTTGGCCAAAACGTGTGTAAACTCTTTCGCCGGGCTTGACTTTGTCAATTTTGTGTTAGATTCTCTGCAACAGAATTTGTCGAGCGGGATAGAATCTTCAAAAATCAATACTGACAATTTCCGAATTGCTCTCTCCCATGGTTCCAGTTCCATAGAGCGCCATGTAGGCCCTAATGCCCATAATTATCTCTTTTATTTCTATGGCCCGCCAAAGCAGTGCCATAAAATTGTGCTGAGGGCTTAATTTCATAGAGCTGCTTAAGCAGACGATTTGCTCACCAGTTTTGTGCTTAGTTAAATTAGCAGGATACCAGTCAGAGATGGTGCAAGTGGCGCTGTATTATTGGCTGGTAACCTTATTCTGGTAAGCATAATTTTGTTATGCTCAGCTACATTTTGTGCTTTAAGAATTTCTCCTAATTGTATTTCTTTATTTATTCCCTTCCTCGCCTCCGTACTTCCCTCTCCAATACAAACCCCTCCCAGGCTCCTCCCAGTCTATATACCTTGTTATACTCTCACAAGGCTGGAGTAGAGGAAAAAGGGTCCGGGTACCATACCTATTATGGAAGTTGAGCGTTGAGTGATTGGGTGGATTCCACCCAGATCCTGCGGGCGTGTTCCGCTTTAACCCACACACAGCCTGATCTCATAACTGCAGCAGTACCCTTTTCATCTAGGCTGATCCTTAATCCATGGCTAAGCTCTTTCGGCATACTTGTGATCCAGTTGTGGTTGTTGCCAATGCTATTTTTAGTCTGCTCCTCCACATGATTAATGTCTTGAATGTTTCAATCGGAATGCTTACACGGGCTTTAACACTTTAACAAGTATTTCCACCAACATGAATCATTGATGCATTCTGACAATGCACCGTGTAATGTAAGATGACATTGGTATGTTTCGGATACCAAGCCGTGCCACGTCCGAGAAATTTCCTTATGTCATTTTTTAAAGACAAAAGATGGGATTTTATATGTATATTTGTTGGATTCGTTCACAGTAATTTATGTCAAAATTAAAGGGGGAATTTATTGAACTGGTTACTCCAAAAAAAAAACATCATACGGACCATATGATTATACCGAATGTCATTGTTAGATTGTTATTACACTTTTTAATTAGCCTTTCCCCATGATACATGCTAATTACATTCACGCATGTGTACCACCACTATGCTGTAGATGGACTGCACATACGTCATTGACCGCCATCTTTGATGACAAACAATAGAAAAGTGCACGCGTGTACGCGCTGCGCACGACTCTCAGCCAATGATAGCCTTTCACGTGTGCACGTTTCATCAACGATGGCGGCCAATGCAAGGGGTCAAACGCCACAGAGTTGCGCACAAGGCACACGCACAAACGCGTATGTGTCTTATCCATTGATCTCAATTATATTGACTGCAATATAATAGAGATCAATGGTCTTTTCCACCACCAGCTCCGTATACAAAAAGGCGCGATGTTCCCTCATTTTGCCCACCAGTGTTAAGTGAGTAAGCGTGGCGTGCAATTTGCATATTTTATGGGAAATATCCATTGCTGTCGGCCTCTAGGTTTTTTATTCTGTATAAAATATGGTTCAGTTTATTGGAAATCGTAAGAATTTAGAGATAATATATTTTATCCTACAACTATTTTAAGAATTTCAAACGATCTCTCGGAATAAAGGTTTTTAAACGAATACTTTCACACCTTACGTCTTTCTTAACGTGAAATACGGTCAATGTCGGCCTCTGTGAGGTTAGCAAGTAAAGTGTCCCCCAACAGTTTATTTGGTGATTCGTTTACAACAGAACTAGATCGTCAATCTAGGGTCGAAATGTTCATTATATTGTGAATCTTCAATTCCTATGCCGTGTCTGCAGCGATGCGGAAATGTCTACTTCCGCGGGTTAAAGGTTCTTCCACAGGGTTGACAGAGCTGACAAGATAGTCGTAGACAGTGTTCATGTTTTGTGTGATCAACCACATACATAAAATAACAAACCTGTGAAAATTTGGGCTTAATCGGTTGTGTGAGTCGGGAGAAAATAGTGAAAAACTGTGCACAATTTTCAGCATGTAAACACCTTGTCATTGGAGTTGGTTGTGTCAACCGAAATCAGCTGTTGCGTTTTATGGTTTTTAGATATATAGATTTCTCGAATATGACTTCATTTCAGAGGGAAATATTTCACAGAAAGAAATGGTTCTAGTATAAACTTCATAATCAGTAAGCTTTCAAACTAAAATTAAACAATTATGTTTTATTCTTGTCAATCATTAAGGTCCTTGGCAATAGTACCGCTGAATCTCCCCTGTGGGTTGGTCACAATTTACTATTATAATTTAGATTGTTCCAATTCTTTAACCTTGGCTTTTTATTTGTTTTCTTAATTCCATGTACATGTTTGGGCATTTCGACGATACCCCAGCCCGTGTACGTAGACAACAGGCCTCAACTTATATTTTAATGGGTGCTGCAACACACCCGCTCATCGCGTGGTGCTAATGCGCAGCAACATTGTCCAATTTAAGGTCACGTGTAATTTGAACCAATCCTAGAGGGGGTCGAAGGTCGGGATCGATGAATATTAAGTTTCTTGGTTCACTTGTTTGAGCTCAGTGTAAAAAAAATATATACTTCTGAAAACTGTAACAGGCAACTTTATGGAGCTGCTTTTAAGCAGAACACGGTGCTGAAATCTGCGAAGCAAAAATAGGCAGGGAACCAGTCACGTATTGAACATGTAACAACAAGGTGTTTTGGCTGGTAACCTTATTATGGTGAGCATAACTTATGTTGTGCATAGTTACATTGTTTTGCTGAAGCATCTGTATGAAGCATTAGGCCCGCAAGGGTTTCACCGATCTGAGTGTGAGGTCGATTGAAGTACTGTTACGCAGTACGAACCCAATGAGTTTTATTTCACCCGACGTCTCCCAGACATCAAGTGCATTTTCAACCCTAGTATAGACTCCATCAAGTCATTAGTTCTGCCCAAAGCGAAGTCAATTTATCTGTCATCCAGATGGAAGGACGACAAAAGGGTCTACCATGTGACGCAAACTGTGTATCACCGACCGTGACACTCAAATTGATTAGAACATTTTTCACGATAGGCCTAATGGTGAAAAGTGGAACCTCCATCGTAGATGTTTCAGTTGGACTGGCGTGTATTATAGAGGTATAAGTGAAGTAGCATTGTGTCTGTTACTATCTCAACCCAACTGCAATAATCAAGTTATGGTGCAGTTTACCGTGTATTATTGCACATACTTACATATTGTGTCATGAAAGCATTACTGGGCCCTATATCAAAGTTAAATGAAAGAATGGATGTATATGTATATGGATGTTTAAGTAAAGAGCATACAGCCGAGAACTACCATCAAACAAAACAATTTGGCAAAAAGGAAACCAATCTCGGCACTAAACATGTATTATGAATTTCCCTTCTTAATTTGCCTTTATGCCGTTATGACCAATCCTCTGAAGAAATGTGGTTTCTAGTGATAAATACATGTATTTACCGTCAGTCCCTAAAATTATTACAATATTTCTATTTTTCTACCCTTGCTTTGATAATAAAGTCAGAAAAGCAGGTGCAGATTGTAAAGCATAAACGTGTAAACAGGAAATCGCAACAACAAAAAACATAATTATGATTGACTAACAATCTATCGCTGATAGCATTACAATGCCCACCACCTCTTCTTTTGTATGACGATGCGATGTCATAATATTTACGTCCACAACAAAGCTATAGCATTAAACTAATGAAAACTTCACACCAAATTAATAAAGAATATATTTATGTAATCTCACTTTGTGCTACGACTGGAACACTTTGCGTTTGCAAAACAAAGACGTGTGTCATTTTCTGTTAAGTGTTTTTAATCAGAATGGAAAAGGTTTTTTTTTTTTATTGACGTCGGTTAAATGAGGTTATGGATTGCGATACATGTCACAAATGGCCTTGTGTGCATTCATGTATGAAATGTTGCATTACCAAACGCATATTAGTGTCTCCGCATTTTCAGCGAAATGAATTGACGCTTCTGTCGAAAACCGTGTACATTTGCCAATGCCGATGAAAAAAGGTATAACTACAGCTAATTTTTGTACAATGCAAGATTTTAACTTGACGGTTGCAATAGACTTATATTTATAGAATATATCTGAATATTATGACGTATTAATTAAATAAAAACTGAAAGACAATATTGTTGTTTGTTTCATTTCTGTTATTCTGGTATTATTTTTATTATTTGAATATTATAACTATAACGCACAGAATTTCTGTTTGAGCACCTTTACCTGACATATGGCTATGGCTGAATGGCTGGTGAAACGGGGAAGTTGGAGACTGGAGTAATAAAGAAGTAGCGACACCTGCATATTTTTGACTCGGAGATTTTCAATATTTATTCAAGGAACAAAGAGGGCGCACTTACTTATTGTTGATATAAGTTTTTCTCACCAATTAATTAGTGAGAGAATCATGCGCCAAGCCTCCTGAATAATTAGAATAATCTTCATGTTTGTCTGGAGGTCTTGGCTCTTAGGGATTGTTGAAAAATGATCCGATGTTGTGCCCTTAGGTTGCTAACTGTCGACTGAGTCAGCTCTATTTTGCTTTGCTTTAGTTCACTTATTCCTAGATAGAGTCCGGGTCACTTAACTCGTTTGAAGTTGTTTTTATTGTGGCTCGGCATAGCTCGAACCTTACGGCCAACCTGACAAACACATTGAAGACAAAAGATATGTTGAGTTGTCAACAGTTGTCTTTGATTTGACATTTAGATGACGAGAAACTTTAAAAGGATAGAATTGTTTAATATATTTTAGCATTGGTTGGCCATGGGATTTCTTTTGAGTGCAGTGCACCTTTACTGCTTCAGAGCATGTTTGAAACATGCACTCGGGAACAATAATCAATGCACATGATTAAGATTGGATAACCGTAAAATCAATAGATTTTCAAGTTTCGTAGAGAAATGTATTCAGGAGATTTTACCCAAAGTTACTTTCCCATCTAATCGGGCAAAAGACTAGCCAATCGGCTTACAGCATGCAGAACAACAGAGGGCAGCGTTCAGCCTGTCGCCACAACGTCGCTACTATACCGAACACCACTATGTACGGATGAAAAAAATAAATGTTGTTTACGTACAGTCAGTCTTTATTAGCCCTTCCCATTATATAATAAATGCTAATTACATTCACGCATGCGTACATGAAGCTTTTTATCTGGTTCCAGGCTTCATTTGATGCTGGAAACACCAGGTAAAGTATACACTGCTCCAAAATATTGAAGACGGAGCCCAAGCCGAGGTTTGGGAAAAGGCCCTCATGAGTTGCGCACTAGGCAAGATGCACAAACGTGTATGCGTCACTCCCACCATCCATACAAAATGTTTGATGATCCCTTATTTTGCAAACCAGCAGTGCTATTTGGTTTGTGTCACTTTTAAAAGAGCAACAACAAAAATGAATAAATTAACTTAATATTTAATTCATAAATTCTTAACATTTCCCCTTGATCATGATGATGGGGGGGGGGTGGATGTTTTGGGAAGGGAGGAGTAGACCCTATTATTAGTCTTTATGTTGGCCTAGTCAAATATATTTAGAATTGTTCACACCTTGTCAAAATAATGAAAGCAACATATAACCCCTCCCCCGCCTCCCTGACTGAAAGATACGAGTTTGCAAAGGTACGAGTTGACCCAACTACTCAACCACGCGAAGAGGGGAGAAGCAGGAGACGTCACAGATCGAGTTCCAGACCACGGTATTCCTGTCAAAATCTCCGTCTAGTAAAAACGACTCCTTGCAAATTTCCCCAACACATATCACAGTTATACGACAAAGTTCAGCGTAATCAACAATCAACAGGTAAACATTTATTTTTTCCTTTCTCTATGATTTTTCTAAAAGCCCACTGATTAGGGTTCATACTTCGAACTTCAGTTCAGACTAACAAATTCTGCATACAAATATTTTCCTGTGGATGTGAAATATTGACAAACAAAGACCCCAATTAAGCAATAACTGTAATACAATTTTAAAAATTAAAAACCTGATAACACAATTGTTTTGTTATTTTTGATATCACCCGATAGTTTAATCAATTTTTGGGGAGCTCGTTTGATTTTGCGCTGGTTGGAAACTAGACGACGAAAATTAATTACTGTTTCCCAAACTATGGTGATGATACCTCAGTACTATTGGGCAAGCTCAAAGCCGAATAATCGAGGGAAAACATTGTTAGGCGGGGTAACTTACCGAAGTTAGTTTACTGACACTATTGGCTGGAGGGGCGTACCTATTTACAAATGAAAAAGACACAATGTATTGCGCTGGACAATATTTGTACAGTTTTGAAAAATCAATGGAACCGTATGTTTCATTGTGTAAGAATCACATGCGTCAATGTGAAAAAACTGAATCATGCGTCAGTGTAAAAAGCTGTCTGCTTCCAATTAAGTTAAATACCGCCACCACGCGTCGCGGAGGGGGACGGGGAAATGGCTCCAAAACTGGTAATCGCCACAGCAATGATATACAGATTGGGCTACAGTAAACCAGCGAATCATCATAAGTAGAAAATGGCCGAAAATGAGGGTGTATTTTGTCCTTATTGAAGACGATTCTTGTCTACGATTCTCAGTTGCTCCTTAACCTTGTTAGATTCCTCACTGGGATTAAACGCTGTCCTCCTGTAAATGTAAGTATTGCTTTGATTAAATAAACTTGGTAAATACACTTGGTATTTTTCTCGGAACAAAAATAATCAAAAATTGACGGCGGTGTGTAACTGTAAGCTGAGTCTGACTACTGAGTGAGATGATGATGATGTGGTCATCACGTCTGTTTATTTATTCGAAAGAGGGCTGAACTTCCTTAGATTTCCGTGTTTTCAGGAACATTAGGGATCCAGTTTTTCATTGTAAATACTCGTTGTAAATGTTGTCCTTTAAAGGAAATATGGAGCAGCCTTACTTCTGCGTTTTCCTTTCAAACAAATATAATTGAACTGTATTTTAATAAAATGAGTCATTGAAAAGTTATTTATTGTTTTTATTTTGACTGTTACTGACTACTGAACTGTTATTAATGTTGTTATAATGTTAGCTCATTGTGAGTGATGATGGAATCGGATTTCTTTCCTCCGTGTAGTTGCGATAATTGTAACCTTCCATCCTTACCAGACATCCCCAGTAATAAATAACCGTATAGGTGCAATTTCAACCATTTCAAGTCTTTCTTTCTTGACTAGTTATTTTAGTGACCAAATTTGCCCAATTCTTACTACTTACTTAAAAATCATGACACACACCCTAAGAACACGGATTTGATCTTCAATGTGTAATGAATCAATTTAAAACACTTAAAACATCATCAAGAAAATATTTCCTTGAAGTAAAAAAAAAAATAAAATAAAAACTTACCAATGGTTGAAATTGTGCATGCAGTGAAAAAAAAGTGATTTTTTACTGGGGATGTCTTGTAACCAACCCTCCGATCTGCGACTGTCGGGAGGATGGAGGGTTATGATTGTTGCAGCTATCCTGCATGCTGTTAAGTGTTATGCCGCATCTGACGGCCCCATCTTACTGCCCCCAATATCTTGTTGTATGATCAAATTCATTCTAAACTGCATGAATAGGATATTATTTTTGATAATATTGAGTGCAAGAGTAGCAGATAGACATTACTTCACTGTACATGCCTGATTCTGGCACCATAAATTAAAAAAAGAACCAATTCAGAGCTCGAATTTGGCCGAAAGTTCCACCAGACTGCAGGGCCAGCAGCTCAGAGTTTTTACTGGACCAGAATTTAATTACAACAACAGAATCAAATTGAGAAGACAGTTCTAACATTTGAATTGTTTTTTTCTTAAACAAATACTAATTTTAAAAGAAGAGTTCTCTTTTTGTCTTGCAGGGAAGTAAACTTTGATACTCAGCAGACTTTTTTTCAGGCTCAAACTCAGCATGATAATTTTTTTTAAAACAAAGATAGGGGCCTATTGAATTGAAAAATAGAAGACCGGTGGACTCGTCTGGCTGTGAGTTGACTAGCCCGACACTAAAACCACTGGCCTCTGGCCTGCGGTCCAGTGTAAATTTCGAGCCCTGCAATTTTGCTTTGGACTACCCTTGGCCTTCAGACTTGGGGAAGTCTAAAATATAGGCACTCCACTATAGATTATAATTTAGAGAGCTAACCTGATTAGTGATTACAATTATCAACAAGTCCTTCATACATGTGGCAGGCCTGGGAATACACGGAGGCCACAGAGGACTATAACTAAGACCTAGACGAAGATTTCCCAAATCCCAATGGAAAGTGCCCTTTGAGAAATTTTAAAAAATGGCCTTGTTCTCTCAAAGATGAAACTCCAAGCCTGATTAGCCATGGAAAACGAACGATAAGTTGTAAACGTTCACTGCATAATTATCTTGCATTTCTTTTTGCTAGGTAGCATTTGAAGATGGCCGCCCCAAAGACCTTCATTCCAATGGTCTCTGCCTCTCCCCCACCTCTGGATGGTTTTGATGACGAAGACGAGGATGATTTTGGATCGTTTGCTAGCGCTGGCTTCTCACCCGAAAAACAGAGACCTGTCCAACAGAATGATACGCATTTCTTTCCCATTAAGGAGGACCCACAAGATGATGAGGAGGAGTTTGGGAACTTCTCCACTTCTGACACTAACAACCACAGCGGAGAACCTTGCAAGCGAACAATAGACGTACAAAACAATGGAAGTGACGACGCAGAGTTCGCTGATTTCCCATCTCGTATCACAAAACCACAGAAATATGAGGAGGAAAGAGATAGTTTCACAGCATTCCATGGATTCATGAACGGGAGAGAACCAAATTCCAATCAGAACGACTACTCCTGGGGCAATACACAGAAATCGCAAAGTATAAAGACGGCAGAGTTGGCAAATAGTGGCAATGAGTTTGACAACCAAAGTCATTTAACAATGGACGATAAAAGCAGACCATGTGTCGATCATCGACTACAAGAGTCCAAAGATGAAGCATCAGACAACCAAAGCAGAAATAGCGAGAACACAAACTCATCAAACTCGTACAGTGATGACGCAACATTGGATTTCCAGTCTCCATTCACGTCAGACTCTCATTCACAAGACACGGACTCCTCTGATTTCCCTTCCTTCCGTATCGCTAAAAAAGACAGTGTAAGCTCTCAACTCAACAAAAAGACTCTCGGTCTATCAGAGAGTAGCATTTTAAGTACACAAAATCAAGTTAATTTATTCTCTAAGCCAAATGAAGAATCAAGTGACAATTGGACCGAAGAGTCTAGAAATATTGATGACTCATCCACAAGAGTCCAAAGCGAAAGTTTAAGCGATGATGAGTTTGGGGACTTCGGTTCTTTTGCCCAGCATGCCAAAAAACCTCAACCGACGTCGTCGTTACAGACAGCAGAAAGCTGGTCTACAAGTCATTCAGAGTCACCATCTGAAAGTGCCAAACTCGATTTAAACACAGACAGAGAAGTGTCATTTCCCGAGTCTCAGCCCGTTCAGCTTGAAGGCGACGATTGGGGCGATTTTGACAGCATGCCAGCTACTGCTGTCAAATCCACAGAACCTAAATCTGAAATCAAAATCCAGGATGCCACAAATTTTGATGATGATGATGATGATGATTTTAATGACTTTGCGTCGTTCAAAGAGAAACCACCATCTGACAATTTCACACCAGATAACGCCGCGTCCCAATCGTGGGAGGATGAAAGTTACAGTGGGTTTGGAGCATTCAAGGACAGCTCTACTACACTAAGACAAGAAACCAAACCCTCCGCAGCAACAGTAAAAACGATCAAGTCTGACAACTCGGGTCTTTCCTCCAAGAACCAGAGTCGGACAGTTTCGTCATCTGCCTCGGCTCCTGAAGAGGATGACTTTGGGGATTTCGGTGCATTCAAAGAGGGAAACACTTCTCAGGCAACAGCTTTTGTAGCTGGAGATTTTCAGGCTTTTGGTGAGAAGGATCAAGAGGAGACAGACGACTATGGTGGTTTCAGTTCCTCCTTTGACTCATTGGCAGCTACTTCATCTCAGGTCTGTGTAGAAAACTCTCTTTATTTAGTTGTTATTTAGTTATTTTGTTTAAAAAGAACTTTAATTTTCTATTGTTTATAATGCTATGGCCGTTTCGCACCAGACAAATGGCAACAACAATTCCATTGGTACGCATACGATGGGCTTTAAAAAAATGTTTTAATCAGTGATGCATGCTAATGAATAATATCAGCACTGCCCCCCACACCCTAAATCCTGAACCCCATTTTGTCCAAACTGCTTTAGACCCCAATCCGTATCTTTCCTCTTGTGTCAGATTGCCAGACGATCCCACTCCCCTCCCTTCTAAATCCTCTCATGGCAGAAACTCACTACTGCCCCAATCCTTGTGGCTCCTTCTCTACAAGGAGGTCCTTAAAACCCACAGTCCTATTGGATTCTAGACTTTGGCAAAGAAGATATAGAAGGACTTGTGCTAGCTCAACACCTAAACCTCTAGTAAAGGGACTCTTTTGAAAGTGTTGTGAGTTATGGAGTTTTTCTAAATATGGTTGGATTAATATGCATTAAATCATGCCAAATCAGTCCAAATCAGAGAAAAGTATCTAGGATTAATCCTCCTGGTAAGTCATTGCGTCACACATGTTTGAATCTGCTGCAAGCCCAAAGTTGTTGCTACTTCCTGCTCCAAAGCATGTTCACATGTAATTTGACCAAAAGTCACCCATTTCATCATTCAATAAGCATTTCTTATGACAGAAACTTTCAATTCCGAGGAGACCTTAGTCCTTGAAGAATGTATCAGTGCCACCCCTATGGGCTATTGCCAATCAGTGGAGCCATTAATGTAGAGTGGGCGTGGCTTAGTTTAATTACGTCACACTTCTGAACAGGAATATGACTCTTGTCGATTTGATTGATTTTTTAATAGTTCCAAGATATGTCAACATTGAGTCAAGAAATTGTAGTTGATGAAACTGTAGTACTAAAACAACGAGACCACTTAAATCTCCCGTCAACCTCTGTACACATAGAGTGCATTGACCTTTACACCACTCTAACCAAGTTCAACTCCTTAATTGAGCTCAAGCTGGGCCCCCTGGGATACCTCATCTAATTAATTAAAATATTTCAAGCCGAAGCGCCAGACTAAAACAATATTAACTCAAGGGCCCCCACTTTAGTGGCTGCTGCGGGTGAAATAACATTCAATTAGGAGCTATGGGATGGGCTGTTTAAGACTGGCATTCTTGATTGATTGGTGTTTTCCAGGCATCGGGCAGTCGGGTGGACAAAGTGTTTAGGTCATGCTTCCCTGGCAATGGGCCAACGTTAGCGGCTAGTCTGGCTGTTGACCTCCTGACGGACCTCATCATCAAGGGAGGAGAGGAGACGGAGGAAGGGAAGGGTGCTCAAGGAGCAGACAAGAGCAAGCACAATGCAAGGCAAGTACATGAATAAGATCGCAGTTATGACTTGTGCATGTTTCTCGTGATTGTAAAAAAAAAAAAAAAAAAACTGTGTCTGGACTCTTGGAAAGTTTATGCAAAGTATAAAGTTTAAGTTTCCAAGTACCAATTTTGTGCACAGTTGCCTTACTAAAGTGTGTGTCTTGCACAACATTGGTAAGATTGAAAATATGAATGTTCACTGGTTTGCACATAACTTACATGGTATAAATGGTCATGGCGAAAACTTCCCTAAAATATTCTTGCTTGAAGTGCTAGAGTTTGGGAGTAATGAGTTGAACACTTTGGTTTCCTGAGTCCAAAACACAATGTTGGAAAACGGTAAAAATAGTTGTATTGTTTTGGGGTATTTTTTTCCGCCCCCGCTATATTTTTGCGGCCGTGATGACTGATTGAGCTTAAACTTTCTCAGGTTTGTTTTTTTATCTTGTACATGTTGGTTTACATAAAGTGCGGATACTGGTCTTTGATAATTATACCAATGTTGTTTGATTTACCCAGAATCAAAAGCTTACAATTAAGAGTATTTAATAATTGGTTTCACCCTTGGAAGGGATGCTGGGTCAGGATTCTACCTAAGATTTAAAAAAAACTGGGGGCACTCTGGACCCAGATTTTGGAAGTTTTGCCAAAGCAGGCTGAATTGAAACAAGGACCTGGGAATGGTGTCGACTTGGTGTTCATCATGGTTTAAAAAGCCCTACTGTGCAATCTGGAGCACTCTAAATGGTTTTATCTTCATGATTTTTGTGGATTTTATCTGAAGTAGCAAAAATAACAATAATTTTGTAAAAGTTTTCTGCGTAATCGGCCGCAGTTCGCGCATATTGGCATGCAATTTGCGCGTTTCGGCCTGATACACTAGGAGTATCGTGGGAGAACCCTGGGGGTATGTGAAGCTCTCTCTCTCTGACGGGAACAATCTTCTTTGTTTTCTGTGTTCGTTTTTAGAACAGGAATGTAGCTCCTTGTCATTAATCTATTTGCCTAGTGATGATGTGTTCCAGGTCATGGTGAGATGAATCTTCATAAACCTACATTTTTAATAGAGCACCCACAAACACACGTTACACACTAGGCCTGGAATTACTCAGTGGCCTTGGCATCTGTTGCCCCTGGTCTTGGCCTTTGTGCCCGTTCAAAACTTTCTCATAGACTTAACCATTTTCCAATGGAAATGCCCTTTGCAAAATGAAAATACTCTTGACCTCTCAAAGGTGAAATTCCAGGCCTGAGACAGCTGCTGATTCAACGGTCTGTGCTCTGTTTTTTCAGGCCCGTGAAATCTCAGATGTGAAGCGCATATATCCCCTTGTTCATTGAATGTGACAAACTTTTTATTCTGCCTTTAATTTAAAAAACAAGCAGATCACCAAAATGTGTGTTCGTTTTTTAAAATATTATTTTTTGTTGTGTGAACTGCGAGTGCATAAATAGGATGGTAGTCTTTGTTATCTCCCTACTTTGCATGCTACAAAGGCAAGAACCATCAGATGATGATAGTGCATTACTGGATAACATCAAGAAAACGTTAGTAAATGGCTTGAGAATTAGACTAGATGTATCAGCGCATGCTCTGTAAAAAAGAAATTCCCCCAAATCTTAATCAGTGTCGTCGTTGGTGCGTGCTAAAGCTTAGTACAGCGTGGGTCTTTGCTGGTTCGCATGCTGAAGCCTTAAAAAAAGCATGGTCGGATGTAGTATGGCAGTAGGCGACAGAAAGCATGGTTCGGGATAGTGTCATGGTAGGCAAGGCACTGTCTGTTCATCAGAAACTTTTATCGGAAAATTTAACAGTATAAATCGTAAATGTAAAATCTGTTTCTTTCCTAGCCTGTTCTTGGAAAATTTTCATTGTATGTGTCCACAATGTATGTCCGTCTCTATTCTTATCGAAGACCAACATTTTTTAGAATAACTATCAAGAGTTTCAGCATTGTGGAGTTCCACTGCCATGTAATATGTTTTCCGCTTCTTTTTTTTTACGGTCCGTTCACAGGCCTGTTCATTAGAATTTTGGTGTACACACCTTCAAGACCAAAACGCAGTACAAACCTGAGGGTGTCTAGTGTCTGATTAGTAACCTCCTTCACTGGTCGACTTTCAGTCACGACAATAATAAAAGAGGAGCTATTAAGGGATCAAATCGACCAATAAAAATGCGCAATTTGAAGAGCGTCTCTGCTTGGCGATTGCCAACACGAAGCTACAGTGTACAGATGCGAGTACTAGTTACATGTACCACCACAGCCCTAGTGTTTTGATTATACCTCAAGGCACAGTCATCAAGTATGCTAGTCCCGTACACTTTGCTGTTATTCAGTCAAGTGCTTTCGCCGCATTGACGTAAAACTGGCCGGAGCTGAAAAATTGTAGAGCCTTTTCAAATCTTGCAGGCAGAATTGAGCTCCATATTTAGTGTTTGTAAGCTGTTTCGACCTGCCAGTTGGAACATGTGTTGTTTTAAATATATATATTTTAACATTTTTATTCTACGTATGTGTTTTTTCGACTTATACTATTGTTGGATATTTACAAATATTGAGGACAAGATCATAAATAGTCTGCATAACTTAGTCAAACTCACAAAATGGTTATGAGTACGTTTGTACATGTCCATATCAGGGTGCTTCCCTAATTGTTTGGTTCCCTGTATTACCAATAATCATAACAGTAAGAATCAATTCACAGTAAGGGCCAGCCTATTTTCCTGCCTACCTGGATTTCATCTTTGAGCATGATTAAAGTCTCTTGGTACACGTAGGTAACTGATTTACTCAAACGCTTTCGATGCCTGGCCATCCATATTGCAAATTCTACATGTGGCATTCATCCGGCACGAATGGCTGTTTTTTACCCTGAGACACTCATACACTTTGTGAAAAATCTTATTCATTATATGCATGCAGTTATGCATTAAGTCTCTTCAGTTCTATCCCATTCGGCAGCACTGTATGTGTAATTTATAAGTTACAAGCTCTGTTTCATTTGGGCTTAATACAAAATACGATGCTTGTTACCTATACAAGTTTCAAATGGCAAGTTTTCTTAAAGACTCTGGCCACAACATTTTTTGTATCCAAGTACATTGTTGATTTTACAATTGCACAAAAAGTTTTAATGATTAATTTGAAAGTGTATTAAAGCAAACATTCTAGAAAGGACCTGCTGAAATAAAAAAAAAATTCTTCATTTTATCAATAGCAAAAAAAACCAACCTGCATTTTGATAATCTTGTGATGGTTTTTATGGAACATTTTTCCCCCCAGTGCCACACAAAAGAAGACAATCTCTGCTGTGATAACAAAAGCTTGCACTTTGTACATGTATGTATTTTAATAAGAAATACCGGGGGAAAAGAATGTGCCTACAGGTAACTAGAGGATTATGAAAGGTTGGACAAGGGGCTCGAATCCTACATTTCAGGCCTGGAATTTCATCTTTGAGAGGGCAAGGCCATTTTCATTTTGCAAAGGGCACTTCCACTGGAAAATCTTAAATCTTAACTCTTCCACGGGAGACTTTTGAAGGGACACTAAGGCTAAGACTAGTAGGCCAACCAGGAGGCAACCCTGGCTGCCGTCTTGTAATTCCTAGTCTGAATTTCCTGGTGATTTTCTAGTTATTGAAACATCGCTGTCGGGCCTAGTTTTGAGGCTAATTCCCTAGTTATCTCCAATCTGGGTTCGTGATTGTGACAATGTTGAGCGTCGTCGCGGAATCGGCCGCACAGGATTGTGAACCCTACCAAATTGGATTCATGAGCGAAACGAAGCGAGGAAATGAAGCCCAAAGCACCCCTGATAAATCTCTCGTCATCATCGGGATCTTGCCTGACAGTTGCTGTCTCTGTTTCAAGGTGTATTATGCTGACATGATTCTCTCTCATTTCCCTGCTCCAGTTTACTCGCCGTGTCATTAAAGTTTACAGTCTCTCTATAGATTTTAAGTCGGGTCAATTGGATCGTTGTTTTCATTTTCACGTGAGAAGGAATATGGTGGTTGATAATCTTACGTACAGGACATCTGGGCCCAAGTTCATGGCTCTGCTTACCGTAAGTAAAGAATCGGCGCAACTGTTAGCAGGGAATTCTGCGCTCACGTCAAGCGTATTTAATAAGGTTAGCAGAAAACTTTTGCTTGTGCGCGTGCGTACTCCACGTTACTAGGTACTCTTCGCTTACACAGCTAGTGCAGAAATTCAGTGCTTGCACAGTAAGCGGAGAATGGTAATCGTAAGCGCAGAATTCGGCGGTAAGCGGAGCCATGAAGTTGGTCCCAGATGGAATTTCTTGAAGGGGACTACCATTGTATTTTTTTGGCACGCCTGAAATTACATGGAGACCGTTGCAAAAGTTTTTGCTTTGGTGCTTATTCAAATGTTTTCCATAGGCATCAAAATTTGCCAATGGAAATGCTCTTTGCAATCATAGAAATGGCCTTGCCCTCTTAAAAGATGAAAAATCCAGGCCCGTTTCCGAAGAGTAAATTCAATCTAATACCCCCCACTAGTTTTCAATAATCACACATGACAACCAGTGAGAATGTCGTCAAATTAGATGGGCATTATGAAGTGGAAGCAACAAAAAATATGTAAATGTTCTGTCAGGATTTAGTGCGTATTTTTTAAATTTCCATTGAGGGTGTCAGAAAAGGCAGCAGTGATTTGGGGGGTCTTCCAGTGCTGTTTCTTTGTCTTCTCTGGAACATCTGTCCTGAAATCAGTGGTCTTGCAAATTGAAGCTGTTCTTTGTTTTGTTCTTCTTCTCTGTGTCTTTTCTTGTATCAAAAGTGAGAAAAACAACTCAATCTGTGGCTGTTTTTTTCCCCATTAAATCAAATCTTGTCATATTTTATTTATACAAAGCTCTTGAAAATAAAAATACCTATAGCAGTTAGTTATAAAAGACAAATAACTTGTTAAAGTTAACATGGAAACAAAATTAAAACTTCGGACTAGGAGGCTGATTTTTTTTGATGCCCATTTTGTCAATCATGCCATAGGTTGGATAACACGAACATCAGCTGGGCAAAATTTGTTTATTGTTTTAAAGTATCCAGAGATGGAGGTCGAGTCTTATTCTCAGGTTTTCTTTGTTGGTTTGTTAAATTTATTTTACTTTTAGTATGTTTCATGGCAAATTTTTGTTTTTCCCCATCAATACGCTATTATTTTTATGTCAATAAAAATGATGTTAAACTGAGAAGAAACAGAATTGTGCACATGTAATATGGTTGGGTCCTGAAAGTTTGAATGTTTGCGAGACTTGCACAGTCTATTTTATTACAAATTCTGTAAAATCCTATAATTATCTAGGTCACTATTGCATCTAGGTGTCATTTGCTGTTGAAACGAAATACACATACTTGCACGTTTTATATCCACCTACCCTCACCTTAAGTTTCTTTCTTTTTGTCACAAGAAGTTTTTTCTTTCCTATCACATGAATCCCTTCAGTAAACCCCACTGGCTGTAGGTGTAGGTGTTTTTTTTTTTACTGAGTCGTATCCAGCTTCAGAAAATGTCATGCAATACTGCCGGTCACAATTTCCCATGTTGGCATGGGCAGACATTATGCCATAGGGTAACACGCAGGACTCAGGAAAACATCAGGAATTGGGTATCCAAACAGTAGCAGGTTGAACATTGCAACTGACTCTGTATTTTCCACAAAGCATAGTTTATCATAATGTGATGAATATCAAAATGCACTTTTTGAAAAACCTAAGCCAGTAGATATGAAAATAAGGGATTTGAAAATAAACATTTTCGTTTTCTTTGTCGTTCACTCACCCTGTACTGACGTCTGCAATGTGAACCGTAATAAATGAGTAAATATAATTGAGTGTACTACACGTACGTACACAATGCAAGATGAACAGTGAAAGGATCTAAAAATGGTAATGCCCACAGTGGCCAAGCAACCCTCCTGAGGTTGTGAGAAGATACGGGTGTTGGTGTGGGTATCATACCTTAAATGCCTAGTCATGAATGTCTCAATTTGGTCATCACTTTGTAGGCAGGTGATTTGACAGGCCCAGGGTTTACAGTCACCAAAACTTGACAAATCAAAAAAATCGCATGCATACTAACAAAAAACCTATAGTTCAATTGCTCTTATGTTAATGTCTCTATTTAATACTGTAGTTCTGTGAGTGATTTACGATGGATAATTTACACAGAAGCAATAACTGTAGGCTGTTCGTGTGAGTGGTTTGTGTGTATTAACATTATATTCTCATAAATCTGTGATTTACAGCAGGCCTGGAATTTCAGCTTTGAGAGGGCAAGGCCGTTTTCATTTTGCAAATATAGAGCACTTTCATTGGAAAATTCAAACTTTTGTAGGGGAACGATGACCAAGACTAGGAACTCCATGTAATTCAAGGCTTGTTACAGAATGTGGTTTGAATCTAGGCCTGGCTAGCTTCTGGCATTTCGTCTTTGATTATTACATTTTCAAACATTAACTGCTTCAGGCTTGATTGCGTTGTTGTTGTAAAGGGAAGGTCATTCTTCTCTAAACTGGCACCAGATATGAGGGAAATATAAACTTTTTGCCGGAGTATTTCACAGGGGCACTAAGGCACTGACCGAAGGGGCACAGAGAAAATTGCCTCCATGAAAGAGCATGTCTGCTGCTTTATCTGCCACTGAGCGTGTGCATCATGCGTGCATAGTTTGTAAGAACTTTGGCTATTTTGCTTCACACTATCGTTTGATTACACTTAGGTATGTCACACTATCGTTTGATTGCACTCAAGTATGTGTACAAATATGCATTGTTCAGGCATGAGCACATTTACATTGTATGTAGGGGTAGGGGACAGGATATCAATTACCATGTTCAGACGGCGGTTTAATTTTATGAGCAGCAGGTGGCAGTCGTAAAAAATGGTTGTACCTTGTATTCAGACAGCATCAAGTTCAAATTGAAATGTTTCTGTTTGGTTTTAAGAGGTCAAACAGCGACATGAGCTACATTTGTACATGAGAATTATGCGGAGGCCACATGCCATGGCCTCTGTTGCCCTGGTCTCTGTTGCCCTG
>JAAFGO010001838.1:284733-302689 GCA_010994315.2 Pisaster ochraceus | reverse complement strand
TTTGTTTGTTTGTCATGATGTACTCCTCCTCTTCCACCTCTACTCTCGGCTTGCAATATTCACGGTGCTGCTGAGTCCCTCCGCTCTCCGATGTCAAGCCATGCTTGGAATTTTGGTCCTTATTACGATGTGCGTTAAGTAGGTTGGGTGTCAATTCATTACGGCGTCACAATGAAGCTATGACAGTCACTCCCCTGTCACTATTCACAGCCCCGGCCACATCCTCTGCTCAGATTTCATCTCTATTCTCACTTCACCCCGGATCTCGAGCCTCCGGGAGAGGTCCCTGTTTGACTTGCTCCGGAGAAATGCATGGCACACTTTGTTCAGTTCATGCCAGTCAAAGGAGTAGGGGCTTCTCAAGCAACCGCACTTTTCTTCTACCCGAGTCTTGGGAACGAGAGCTACATCCAATGTTTTCCCTTGTATTTCTCGCCAGCCTTGTCCATACTGTTTATGTTATTGGTAAGTGGAACTTTCTCCGTGTGTGTCTTTGGTGTAGCTTTTAAAGCGGGAAGAGCTTGGCTTCTGTTACACGGACTCCATTATGAATTCTAAGAAGTTGTCGCGTTGTTGACTTTAAAATCGATTGAAATTTCATCCTAATTCAATTTTGAAATGCTAGAAACTCTCCGATTCCTGCACGGGTTGGTATCACCGTTTAGTGTAGCTTACCTCGTTGTACCGTCCTCTTTTCACACCTCAACCTTTTTTCCCGGGCCCGCCACCGCCGTCACGGTTGGCTCAATTGTAGAAACTTGTTTTCACTGGCCTATTTTTCACATCTTGGATCGTCTAAAATTGGCTAGAATTTCCATGTCTTATCTAATTAGATGGCCCGGAGCAGGATGGCGAGTGATTTATTTCCGCATCCTTCTTAATGCGATTTAGTAATACTCAATGGTGTTGGTCTTGAGGGGGCTGAAGCTGGTACAGTGTCCACTATTAGATACTCAGTGAGATGCTGCTAGTCTGAGATGGGTTGTTGGTGAGTTAAATTGCCTCAAACTGTCATCATCATCATCCCCATCAACATCCCTCCATCATCATCCCTCCATCATCAACTTCTTCCTCCTTGTCATCAGCATCGATGTACAGGGCAGTGTGAAGGCGAAGCAAGTGTTCTCCTCCTCAAGAAACCTTTATTGATTTGACATCGGGCATCTTTAATTCCAATATTTGAAAAGGTCTGTTCACGGTGTAATTTACATCATTTGTTTGTTCATGTGGAGAGTTACATGTTTGACAAGTTAAGTGTGGAGAAGTGAAATACCATTACAAAAAAAATGTTTTTTGGGGGGACTTCAATTGCGCTGGGACAGTCTTTGATACCAGTTGATTTTTAAAACATGTCAAAAGGAGAGTTGTACTTTGGCAGTGGCTGAAAAAGTGGCTACAGCAAAGGGCAAGACTCCCTCTGTCACCCCATGGTCTGCTTCAACTTCAATCATGCACCAAACCACGGTCTCACAATTTGGATAATGGCCTGGCGTGCGTAACAGTCATTGTCCAACTTAATGATGTGTTGTCAGTCGGCCCCAAACACTGAGTAGTCTGAAAAGATTTATCAGAGCTGCTTTCCATCGATCTCGTTTCCAATTATTTATTATTTAACAGTAAATCCAAGTAGCGTATGTGTGAAGGATGAGTGAATGATAAGAGCATTCTCTATTATCTGGTCATCAAATCTTGGCGATCAAGATGCATGGCGTGACCTATAAATATGAATGGAATTAACATTATGTAAAATTGTCCATTAGTCTCCCTGACAGATGTGCCCTTGTTTTTGAGCTCCTCACAGGAGGCCATTGTAGCCAGTCGTTGTAGCTGTGCATGTTGACTCTTTCGGATTTCTATTGTCTTGAATTCTGTACGTTGTGACTGTGTTTAATAAAACAATTTCCAATAAATGTTTGAGATGAATTTTGCAATTTTCTTCTGCATTTTGTTATCTTAATGTATGCAAGTTCCTAATTTATGCAAATTCCTGATGTATGCAAATTTCTTATGTATGCAAACTTAACCAGATGCAGATCCATAACTATCTTCTTAGATACATCGCCAGGTGAAGCGTCACTAGGGTACACTGCACACTGTAAGATCAATGGTCTTATTGGTCAATTAGCGACGGCAAAGAGAGCCAGTGATAAAGCGGTACTCCGTCTAACCCAATCAGTTCATGAGACGGACGCGTTTCAACTTTCTTCTCTTTCCGATGACAATGGAGAGAGAGGGAGAGACCTCCTCGATCTGGCCTGCATCCGTGACCCCATAATCCCATTTCGTCTCATCCCGCCTCAATATCTCTGACAGTTTGTCTCTTTTCCCTCTCGTCTGCAGCTGGCATCTAAGAAGGCAGGGATGCCCATCTTTGCTCCCAACCTTGGGATGTTGATGCCGAGTAAACCCGATGAGAAGCAGCTGGAGAGGCCCGACGCCTTGGGGAGTCTGACCCAGGAGAGCCCCGAGGGGGAACAGGGAACCATCTTGGCCACAGGTACACCATTGGTAAGCTGCTTTTCGTTAATTGCGAATTAGACTCTGGTGAAGAAGCCATTGCAAAGTTACTATCAGGGCCCAATTTCAAAGAGCTGCTTAAGCACAAAAAGTAGCTAAGCACATTACAATCTTGCTTACCAGATTAAGGTTACCAGCCAAAATATCATGTCACGTGTATTATTTGTAACTGGTTTCCTGTTTGTTTTTGCTTAGCAGAAAAAAAACCCGTGAATTTGGGCCCAGGTTAGTAGTTTCAAAGTTTACCGTTGTAAGGATCACAAGGGATTTTCAAGCTCCAAGACTTGTAGGATATTTTTTTTGTTGAAAATATGTTATATATTTGAAAATTTGTCCGAGGCTTTTTTCCTCTTGAATATCATTCAGTCATAGTGCCCTTTCACTTCCAAGTATTACCTGCATTAAAGTTATTATACAGGATTGGTAGAGCTGACAAAATAGTCGCAGACAGTGTTCATTGTTTGCGTAATCAACCATACATAAAATATCACACCTGTGATTTGCGATTAATCCGTTGTGTGAGTCAGGAGAAACTAGTGAAAGACCATGCACAATTTTCAGAACACATTTTCCTAAATTGTTGTTGTAAAACATGTAAAAAAAAAAAAGATCAGCTGTCGTGTGTTGTTAGGTTTTCAGATACAGTTTTCTCGAATATGACTTCATTTTAGAGGGAAATATTTCCACAGGAAAAAAAAAGTTTCTATTTTGAACTTCATAATCAATAAGCTTTCAGACTAAAATTATACAATAATTTTTTTAATTCTCACCAATCCTGTATAATACCTTTAACTCTATGCAATGTAATTCAGGTAAGTGTGTCTAGAATGCATACTTCAGTATTATTGTGTATGCGCCTTCAGAAAAGGAGATTAAAAATATTCTATTGCAATGAACTCAAAACTCTGTGCTTAGTTTGTTTCAGTGATATAAGTCTTTTAATTTTGTGTTTTTGTTGTCTTTCTCAGTTGTTCTAATCCATCTTCTAATTTTTTGTCGGTAAAAAAAAAAAGCCCCCAAAAACCTCTGTTTTGCTGATTTATAGGGTTTCTTTTCTCTTTGCAATCGATGCAATATAATGCCTGACCCAGTCAGGTGGAAAGTCTCTCACTCTGGGTTGGGATGGAGACAGAATTAGATATTCATTAAAATAGCACGATACTCACTGAAGCATGCATTGGTTTCTCTCTCTACACCATGACCCTGCATGTATAACCTATCCGGATCGTTTTATCTGGAGTCTACTCATTCCTTGTGTGGATAATATGAATTACTCATGTGATGCACTGTATGTGAAATATTTCACCCGGTCCGAGGAAATGTAAACACTCATCTTATTCTGTGTGAAGGCGTGATACTATAATTACTACGTCTGGGCATGTGGGGGAAAGGGGGGGAAGGCAATTTCGTACAGCCATACAGCACAGAAACTGTGCATACAGCACAGAAACTAGTAAAAATTTATGCTGAGCAAAAACGGGTACCAGCCAAAATGCCCTGAAGTTTATGTTGTTGCGACTGCTTCACCGCTCATTCTTTGCATAAAGCAGTATTTTCTGCGTACAGCCTTTTTCGACATGGGCCTTGATCCTGTAGAGCTGCTGCTAAAAGTAGCGCTCAGCAATCATAATTTGCAAGCAGAAACTTAAGAGGGAACCTTTCACAAAATAATCTTTCACAGGGTATTTATTTAGCCTGGTAACCTGTACCTGTTAAGATGCATTTTGGCTCTAAGCAGCTTTGATGAACCTGGTGTTAGACCTTATTTTTCTAGAGCTGCTAAGCTGAGGACAATCTTAAATTCTTGTGCCAAAAACACAGCTCTGCGAAAGTATTGCTTTGGTCGCAATTTGCAATGTAGCTTCAGTGTCAATCCAGTATTCTTGCATTGCAAATAGATAGTTCCCGCTAGATGTCACGCAGTGTAAAGTCGGCCATCTTTATTGGGAATGAAACATCATTTTGTTTAGTGCACAGCTAAGCATTTTGCGTAAATTTCGCCTGCGTCATGCATGAGTTTTATTAAAGTTCCTTGCATGATTGGTTAATGATCCACTTGACTTGAGTAGAAGAATAATAGCGTTTGATGCAGCTCAAAGCCAAAACCCAAGTTGCCTGTAAAGATGGCCTATATCGGGAACTATCTATATAGTGTGTAGATCAGGAAATTTTCTCAGGGAAGTCTGTAATTCAGGAAAGTTTGTGAGGGAAGTGTGTAAATCAGGGAAGTTTGTGAGGGAAGCGTGTGATTCAGGAAAGTTTGTTAGGGTAGTGTGTAAATCAGGGAAGTTTGTGAGGGAAGCGTGTGATTTAGGAAAGTTCGTTAGGGAAGTGTGTAAATCAGTGAAGTTAAGGGGAGCATGTAATTTGGGGAAGTTTATCAGGGAATTGTGTAATTCAGGGAAGTTTGACTAGACTAGGATAGACTGATTGACTAGTTTAGTGTGTTGAAGCGTGAACGTACAATGCGCAGTATTTGAAGATGTGGGCATATATCCTGCTAGACATGTACATTATTTATGATGGAGCTCACAAACCATTGCACACCGATGCACACCAAATGCTTCGGGAATTCTTTACGGTAATTTGAGAAGAACATAATTTGCAACTGTTGGTACTTTCAAGTCAATGAAAGAGAGCTCTTTTTAGAAAAAGAAAGAAAAAAAAACTGCATGCAAAATTGATAGACTGTTGAGATGCCAACTTTTCTAGGTAGTGCAGGGCAAGGGTTAAGTGTGTTGAGATGGTAAACAGCGGTTTGTGGATCATTAGAGCACTGCATGTTACTTGTGTTTTTTAGTTTAGCGTCACAGTCTGACAACCTTCTCCCATCCCTTCTTACAGGACGCAGTTCCTAAGGTTGAATTTGACTGGAGTAATAGTGGCCTGACTAACCCATTGGATGGTAAGTGCCTGATTGCCCAGACCCCCTTAGACTGACAATGGCTCACACCCTGCCATGTTAACATTGCTCGGCTTAACCTGATTGTGCATTCCTAACAAGAGTTATCCCACAGAGGTAATACGAATGACGTAACCAGCCGTTTGCTCAGTAGTAAGAAACAAAAAGTAAGTGTGTTTGTTTTAGCCGAATTGCCATGATGTAACTTTAAGAACTTATCCAATAGGCGGCTACGTCTACGGCTATGACTGTTGCTAAGGGTGTTACTAAGGAGTCCTTTATTTCAAGGCATGACGGCTCAGTGATCCAGCCGTAGCCGTAGCTGTAGCCGCCAATTCTGACATGGCCTAAGCTGAGGTTACAGGGTACCTTTACAACTGATGAATGTGGCCACCCTCTCTATTGGAACTTCTTAATACGGCTTTGGTTTTTGTTAATCATAAACAAGCTTAACTAAAGCACACCTATCTATCTTTCTTCTTGCAATCAATTGTTGCTATTACTCTCTATACTTGGCATACCTGCAGGCCTGATACTTCACTGAGGCAACGAAGGTAAAAGACCTTTATCATGCTGCGACCATCTTGCTCATGTTCACTATACCAAATGATCGTAATGAATGCTAATAATACATCCAAAAAATAAAATAAAATAAAATGGAACTAGACTTCTTCTTTTTCTAGCTCGATTTGGTTACAATGATTTGGATTTGAGAAAGATGGCCGCATCGTGAAACAAGTCTATTGCCTCAATGCTCTTAGTCATTGCCTCGTTGCCCCTTTGAAATGTTCCTGTAGAAATTTAGACTTCCCCTTAGACTTAGAGTTGCCGCTTACTGAGGAAAAAAAACAAACCACCTTGCTCTTATAACAACAGCCCTGTACTTAGTTATTTTGTAAGGGAGGTTTTTTCATCTTCAAGCCCAGCTTACAGGACATTTTAAGCACAGTATTGGTTGTTGTAGGGCACCGGTTTTATTTTTTTTTTAAACAGTGGTAGGAGACATTGATTTGTATTTGTCTTCAGTGTTACCAACGTAACTCTGCATATGTTAACCACGAACATGTTGAAACCGTAAAGGGGAAAACTTTATAAGTAAACAACCGGGCGACTAGGCTTGGACTGATGGAATGATGGTATAAGAACATTTTAAAAAGATACATCGTCACGCCTTCATTTCTCTGTGTTAAAGTTAGCACAATCCAACCACCAAATGCTGCACAGTTTGTTCGGTACTTCAGTCTGCTTGTTGTCTCCTAGTATTAGCAATTGCGATAGTTATTCAATTAAAGCCTGGATGGGTTACAGTCAATTTCATTAGAATGGGGGTACTGCTTCATTTGTGCGGCATCTAAACCTCATCCCCGGCTAGAATCGTTCGTGTCCACGGGCATTTCGTCAGTGGCTATTTATGTAGAACAAGAGTCTTGCGTTACCAGTTAAGCAAAGACCCTCGGAGGTACAGGCAACAAACTGTTTGTATTTGCATATTTGGCATCCGTGGCTGAAGGTTCCAATCCAAAGAACCTGTATAGTGCATACTGTTATTGAGTTATCCCCAAATCCGGCGGGGAAAAATATAATAATAATAATAAAAGTCATGGGATTAATTAAACAAACTCGTCATATGATATACATCATTATTATCTCCTGGATTCAGTAACTACATACATGTACATGAAGTACATCTTAAAAACAAACATTTATCAAATTGATGAAAACAAAGTCAAGAAAAAGAAACCACGCACTGAATGGCAATAAACGAAATGGCTACTGTGATGGTATTTATTAAATGCACGTGAAGCTGAACTTTTTTTGAAAAGTTTGATCACCCTTTTTATCACCTTTTTGTGGCAAATTTTGAAAGTGATCTGTTGAGATTTGCGATAAGGAGAAACGGAAGTGGAATTCCACGGTTCTGATGAAATCCTGGCCCTGTACACCCAGTAGCTTAAACTGCTGTGGAGTTCTTAACAATAATACCAAAGTGTACGTATAGAATGGAAGCATTCAGTTGGATTCTCACATATTTCCGTTAATGTCATGAAGTCACAATTTATTTACAGGCATTCTGTTTTATAAAGGTGTGCTCACTCTAAGCTAAGCTAACCGCAAGCTAACTCTTTGGACTCAATTTCATAATGCTGTCAGGCAGAACATCTTGCTTAACAACAATTTGCGTGGAGCCAGTTTTAATTGATGCACTTGGCATGAGAATTCGGGGGGTAACCTGTTTTCTGTTGAGCAAGTTCTTTCTGGCTTAGCAGCTTTATGAGATTGAGCCTCGTATGCCAAATTGACTGATTTGCACACTAATGGCTGTTCATTTGGGTATTTAACTTTGGCTCTCCTCCCCCCCCCCTCGACACGCTTCCGCAGCCAATGGTCTTAACCTGGACATCTTTAGCAAGGAAGGAGGCACCAGAGGGTACCACTCCAGTGCCAAATCTAAACATAAATCAGGTAACATTGTGCATGCCTCCATCCCACTCCCCACTCACTTTCTCACCTCATCATACACATCATCGGTGCAATGTTCCCCGTGTCCTGTGTGTACTCATGAATACTGTTTTCCACTGTACCATAAAGGGAATCAGACTGTTTTGTTCTTCGAGCCTCAGTTTGGTTACTGCGATATGAATGTAAAGTTGATGTTAGAATCATGGAGCGACATATTCAATTTCTGATGAAACAATATTGTGGAGTAATATGTCAAAGTTGTTAAATGTGGTCGTGTGTTTCCCTTTCCGAGTCTCCCTGCTGTACTGCCGTATCATACTGTTCTCGTCTCGTGTCGCTAGCTTAATGCATAGTGCATGAAGTCAAACCAATCAAGTTTGTATGGGTTCTCTTTTATGTGTGCATCTGTTATTATTTATTCATGGTTTTGCACTCTGGTGGATGCTGCTCACTTCGCTGTCTGATCATGGGGCCTTTCAAGCCGGCGTTTTGACTTGCCCTTAGCCTGGTGATCTTGACGATGTATTGCAGTGCTCTGGACCCTTGAAGTCTTGAGAGTAATCCAGGCTGAGTTTTGTAGTGGAGACCAGGAGGTCCAAGATCAATACTAGGTCAGAGACTACATGAACTAAGACCAAAAAGACCGAGACCAAGACCTAAAGTCATGGGAAAGGAAAAAACAACAACTTAAAGTTCAAAGACTAAGACCTTGGTGGTCAGAGTCTGAAACAGTGGAGGTCCCAGTCTGACACCTTGTGACGTCCATGTATCATATGAAATTTGTACAATGATGAAGTCACTCAAGAAAATTTCACACTGTAGCTACTAACTATATCAACTTTTCCTCTGATGCTTAGAAAGTGACAGTCCTTGCTGCCTGAGGATGTTAAAAGATAAACATGATACATTGGATTATCTTCAGGATAACATTCTAATCTTTAGCACTGTCAGCATGAATAATGTAGAATTAAGGCTCAAAGAACAGTTCCACAAAAAAGGAATTATTTACACTTTCTTGGTCTTGATGCAAGACCAGTAAAACATGGACACCACCAAAATTTAAGACAGGAGCCTTATCATGTGATCCCTATCTTGATCCTTATCTTCTCATTGCTATGGCAAGGGAAGAATGGACAAGGGTCCAGTCACTGCATGTTGCAGCAGCAGTTGTAACAGGATTTTGTAGGATAGTACTGAGTTTATTTTATACACCCTAATCTTTACATCCCCTTCAAAATCCATTTCTTAGTTTTGTCTGATTTGTAAGAATTGCATTGTCCATCATTGTCTAAAGGTTTGGGATGTTTTGGTTGATTCTTTTTTATCATTTCGTTTTTAGAGATTTCACATGTGGCAATGGAGTACACTTTAATATTAGCAAAGTTGACATTTTACATGCTTAATTCAGTGAAAGAAGTCTGCCTTTTACAGGAGCATGTATTTGCACATGTTGTACATCAAGACCATTCAGAATGTTATTTGGTTTTACCCATACGCCCATGTGTGTAAAACACTGTATACTCAGTACATTCCCGAGTTCTGTAAAAAACAAAACAAGAGGCATATTACTCGGATGGGATTCAAATCCACAACCTTTGCCATTCTAGAGTAGATGTCTTGCCACTAAACCACTGAGGTAGCTAGAGGCAGTTCCAATCCTATATTTTAGCAGCAGGCGCCGCAACAATTTAATAGATGTTAAATTTGCATCAGATATGAAGAATATTATTTGGTTTTTACCTATACACTGAAAGTACCAAGTAAACAGTGCTTTACACAAATCAATGTATCTGTAAAACAAAACAAAAAAATCTGTTGAAGACCAATAAGGGTACGAGGTAGCTCATGGTGATTCAGTCTCATTCTGCCTGTCTAAATTATTTGTTTTTGTTTAAAGCAGGGATGTAATTGCTCAGTTTTTCCCCAATAATCAGTTTTTTTTAAACCCCCCCCCAAAAAAAACAAAAAAAAACCAAACAAACTAAAAAAATATAAATAAATAACAATAATACTAAGAAATATTAATAAACAAATAAATACATTTTTTATTTACGTATTTTTTTTAAATACGTAAAATTATAAAGATAAAACCATATAGAAAGCCCCAAGATTGCAGGATAAGGCTTTTAAAGCCAAAGATAAATGTATATGTAGGCTTCGCGATCGCAAGCTTTCGCACTTTGCACTCACAGTTTTTACATGTTTATTCTTCAACAGCCTATCACATCCCTGTCAAGGGGGGGTCTTGTTCGTTTGACCACAGTTATCATAACCCATAAAGTACTTCCAAAAAGCCAACATTGAATTCCCTACAGGGCACCCTGAGCCTATCCAACATGGTGCAGATGTTACAGAATAGTCACTATGGAAGTGGGTCGTAGTTGTGTAGATCCTCGTCCGTCGCATCAAACCGCTTGGGTTTTTTTCTTTTCTGAGCACATGTTCAGCTCATAGTATTAGATTTAGCCTCATGTCGGACACGTGACAATCTGTGTTAATTTGTTGGAACACTCCATTACTCTCTAGAAAATAGCTCCAATACATTTAGGAAGTGTCCGACATGAGCCAGTTTGGGCTGTGATTTTGGCTGTGGGCTGCAGTGGCAATATAAAGTGTACCACTCTATCCCGGGTACATTCAAGTCATACGTACAGTCAAAGCCGTCTATTCAGGCCATTCTGTACTGATTTGATCCCATCAGTGTTGCTGTTTATTTTCATCAATTTGTTGGCTTGAGGGATGAACTAGTTATTAGACTATATTCAAAATGAACCCCCATTCTACTTGAATGTAGCGAATTCCCGAGCTTTTTGTTAAGGCCAAGAAATAATTGTGACTGTCCAAGCACATCCAAGGATCAACTGAACTCCTCTTTGTTGTCTAAATAAATGATTAAATCTGCTGAGATTTGTTTCCAAATATCAAATAATGTTTTCTCTTTGTTCAACCCCATATTAATAAGATTTGTTTATTACATAATTTTTTGATGGAGTTTTTAAAAGCATTAAATATGAATAGCCCTTGAATTTGTTTTCGCACGCATCTTTCTCCCATTTTTTCATTTTTCCGGGTCGTTGTCGCTCAGTCATTCCTTGGTTATTAAAAAGTGTGTACTGTAACAAGCTGATATTGTTCCCTCGGATGCTTACTGTCCCGCGGGACTGCACATTCCATTATACCACTTCCAAGATTCATTTAGATTTGAAATGCCTTGGGGTTTGTTGGCGCTGTGGAAATTGCAGCCACACCGGCTGATGACGAGGTGTGCTGCTGCATGGAGCTACTTAAAGACCAGATCATGAAAATGCTGATGCACTTGTATGATGGATCGAGGACGGTTTAAGGTGCACAGCATTTGCATGTGATTTTTTTTTTCTTGAATTAGAAACTGTCCATTTTTAGCTGAAGTTAAAGTTGAGATGTGACTTTCTCTAAAACATAAATATCTACGTGTCAGAAACCCTTTTATTTTAAGTTGCATGGCCCAATTTTGGCTGAAAGAATTTTTTTAATATAGAATTTTGCCAGATGCTGCTGTTTCAAAGCGAAAAGTAGACAACAATTTTCGAATATGTCATAAACAAAACAGCTATTTAAATTTTGGGGGGAAATAAGCAAAAAAAAAATATTCTCTGGATAGAAGAGCAATACCATTTTTTTGTTCAATCTCATGTACACAATTGATGCACGCGACTATAATTGAATTCAATACAAAAATAGGTGAGGAAACAAAACACGACGCTGATCAATAGAAACAATATTTTCATGGCTAGTAATTTTTGAGAAAAGGAATTATCCAAGCAGTTGAAACACAATGAATCGCCAACAAACAAATAACGTGCTCTGCATTATTGTGTTCATTCATTCTTCTGGAATTTTAAATTTTTGTTTAGAATCCAGAACTGAATATATGAATAACCGGGTTACCCAACTGAAGTTTTTTTTTTTTTTTTTAAGCGTTTATTTGTGATGAAGTGTGGTGCCCTGACTCTCTGCTTTAATCAAACTATGAGAACCATTACCCCACTTCAGAATAACATTAGCCTTTATCGGATGGAACTAGATCGTCAATTGTGCAGACGAGTTTGAACTATTTACTTGAATCTGAAAAAGAAAAATGCTTTTACCAGCTGGTCACTAGCAAATTATACCATACCTAGATCAAATTCTGTTATGTCCAAGCCATATGGAATACTTGAGTGGATGGCAAATCGTCTTCATGTTGTCTCAGAGTGGATGGATTATCCGCACTTTTTTTCGGTAAACAGCGAACACAACAGAGGAACAGTCTGTGTGAATAAACTAGGTCACGCTCTTTGCAATGAACCTCGAGCAATGATCGGAGAGAACCTGGAGTAAATAAAATAAAATGACAATGGATACACAGGAATTCTTAGAAACGAAAAAGAAAAAGGGCAGTTTGGAAGATCGTGATATTGTGTAGCTCCCTTGGGTTAGCTGTATATGATGTAAAAAAAGTCTTGGAGAGAAGCTTGATGAGTTATGAATGATAACAGGATATTAGAGAAGAGAAGAAGTGGTTTATTTATCAAGGGATTAAGAGGCATTAAGATTGTGGGGGGGGGGAACAAAAAATGAGTAGGGGACGATGTGACCTGATGGATAAGGCAATCAGTTGACTGTATTTGCCAGTCATTATCAGGTGCGTGTTGATTCATTCATCTGTGATATGAGGTAGAAAGAAACAGATCACCTAGGTTCCTGATTTGGGGCAATTAAGACGATGAGTCCATGGTAAGGATGTCTCCATAAATGAATTAAAAATCAATAAAGTGGTGCAATTGACTGGGAGTAAAGAGGTGCGGATCACGCTGTCTGAGGGAAGGGAGAGAACGGACGATTCTAGCCCTTTTTGGGAGTGGATTCTTTCGTGGGTTGTTTCAGGTTCCGGAAATCAGCAAATCGGTGCAATTGAACACGCCTGGTTGCGTCAAGTTGTTGACAGTGTCTGAAGGTGGACGTTTTAAGGTGGTCGAGGAGAAGATGATGAAAGGTCAGGTCATTTGCAGACACGGTCAAGGGGATCGGAATCCTGCGTGTCTACCCTTGAGGTAATGAATGGAGTGAGATGGTTTTATCTAGTGGATGATTGAGCTCAAATAGAGGATCCACCTTGGGAAATTACTGATACATAAGAAGTTAGCATTGATTCTTTATTCACATCAACCATCCTATGCTTGGTAAAAAAAAAAACTTCAGTGAGTTGACTAACCCCTTTGAAAACATTCAACTACACTGGTTTTGTGTATTGCGTACAATTGCTTAGGTGTGTGTATATGGGTACTAGGTATACATTACATACTCAAACTGGGGACCTATAACATAGAGGGGACAATAGGGTCCTCGGTTAGGTGAAGGTCCTCAGTTGGTGAGTTTGGACAAAAACAGTGGGAGCTGATGCCAAAATGTCGGAAGTACAAACAAAGATGGGACATCAAGAGGTCCCCTATTGCAGGTGCTTACACACTTGGGTGTGTGTACTGAATATGATATCATTTTTTTATTATTATTATTATTATTATTATTACTGGCGGACTGGCAGAGTTTTAATGTCAGTCAAAACCAAAGTGGATGATATTGATTGGTCAGGCAGTATGAGAGTTAAAAGTCTATTTTAGTATTTTTTGTATTGTCACTAATACCGTGCGTGTTCCATGGGATAAAATACACGCATGTCTGTCGACCCGGTCTCCATTGGTTTTGTACAAAAAAGCTGGACAATGTTGCTGTAATAAAACACCTTTTGTTAAAGTCCTCGCTTTCACAAGCCTGGAATTACACAGTGGCCACAGAGGTCATGGACTCCAGTGCCCCTGGTCTTGGCCTTGGTGCCCCTTCAAAAGTTTCCCATAGACTTTAAGGCTTTCCAATGGAAGTGCCCTTTGCAAAATAAAAATGGCCTTTCCCTCTCAAAGATAAATTTCCAGGACTGGTGACATGCAGATTTGTGAAGTCAGTGTAAATAACTCTTTTGTTGTTGTTGTGATGTGAACAATGGAATTTTTATCATCTGTTGTGGGCAAACCAAAAGTAATGTGTCGGGATTGAAATAGATGTTGTCTGGGTTGTATACCATTAACTGTGCAGTGAAATCACAAAGCCGATGGACCTTGTTTTCAAAACCAAATATAAGTATTGAAGGTAAATAGACTTTTGATCAAAGTGGTGATGCAGTGATTAACAATCATCATGTTTCTTATCCGTTTTTTTTTTTACCCATACACCAATGTGTGAAGCACTGTGTACTCGGTATTTTCCCAAGTTCTGTGGAGAAAAAAATCCTGAGGCATTCTACTCGGGTAGGATTCGAACCCTGTGAAAGTTTTTTTTTGTTTGTTTTTTGGTTGTTTTTTTTGTGACGGGACTTGGGAAGCACTGAGTATACGTGGCTAAATTTCATGGCTCTGCCTACCCCAGAATTCTGCACTTGCAATCACCATTCTGCAAAAATTATGTGCTAGCTGTGTATTGGCGAAGAGTGCCTAGTATTAATGTAGAGTACACACACACAAACACACAGGCAATAAATACTTGCTTACCTGTGAAATACTTCCGTTAGCATTGATTCTTTGCTTACTGTAAGGAGAGCCATGAAATTTGGACCAGTGCTTAAAACACAAATAATATTCTTCATTCATTAAGTTATCATGTTGTTTCTTTTCTTCTTTTTTTCCCCTTTTTTTGAGGGGGGTGCGGGGTGGGACTGGGAGTCCATTATACCTGTTACGGCTTTGACACTGTTCCCTACAGTAGGATTCTAATAAAGTCTCTTTAATACTTGGGGTTGAAGGCTGCTGTGTATGATGTACATAGTCTCAGATTTAAAGCTGTTTGTGGTAGAAGGAAAAAAAATGTTTTCAATCTCTCAAGTTCAACATGTACTGTTGACTGGAGAGAACACGATTGAATATGACCATCAACTGGATTGCTTCCTTAACGTTTCCTGGATTAACCTGCAATGAAATTTGTTACAGTTTCCTTTGGTTTGTTTATGCAGTTACTCATTAGTCTCTGTGGGATGTTGGTAAAGCCTGGATGCATTAATAGACATTTCACTGCTTTTACTGCATGAACACTTCCCCCATCAGGCAAAAAAATAATTTATAGATCTGATAAAAATTACTGTAGACTGGCAGACCTTAAGTAACATCCATGGCTAAGCCATGTAGATTATTGGGACAGATAGAACACTCAATCATTCTTCCATTGTTTCAAAACTGGTCGCTTCATTCTTATCAAATCCACTCCATAACACATTCGGTCATCATTTGAAACATTCCTTCACTTAATATTTCAAGCAGTTCAAAAGGTCTGAACCTCAAACATTTTTGTGAACTCTCAATGCCCGAGAGTCAATCCAAGCCCCCTGTTTTGCCTGAATGTGATCGATTCACTAAATCATGGCACATTTTGTTAATTTCATTCTTTTCTCCAAAGTGCATTATTCTGGGCAGTCACAGTCCTTTATATCCTAGACTGGACCATTGCACATATCTAAGGAGAAGATCATGTCCCAGAGTAGTGTCAGTTTTGGTGTGTTTTTTTTAGGGGCATAAAAATACTTTCACTCATATACTCTGTGCGCAAAATTGTACACATGTTGACAATCGTCCCAACTATAGTTCGGACTGGTCCCAACTTGAGTGTTAAAGTTGGGGCGCCCCAACTAGAGTTGGGATCGCAGTAAACACCGAGCACCACCCTCAATGAATAAACTAAAAACAATAAATAGTAAGTATGAAGTTGTTAAGACCACTTTATACTAGTACTTGAGAATATTTTAATTTAATTAGAATGTTGGTTTTCCGAGAGAAGGGCCATCATCAGTTTTGACATGAACCTGTACAGAGCCGAGACGCGGGTTTGAAATGAAGCATCTATCGTATCGTCTTAGTGTCACCATGGAGGTAGGTAGGACTTAATTCCTAGCTCCATGGTGTCACACAGCAATCAACGCATGATCGATCACAGTTATCCTGTTGAGCTCTATGGGCGATCCCAACTGTAGTTGGGACACCCCAACTTTAACACTCAAGTTGGGACCAGTCCCAACTATAGTTAGGACGATTGTCAAGTTAGGACGGAACACACTCATATACAGACCTACCCACCCAGATCTAACTCTCTGTGATCAAGTGGAGCCATCTGTTCTTTGTAGCAAGCTTCCAGATGTCTGCACATCCTGTGCTAGATTCTGAGGTTTCCAACACCCACCCCCTGCCAAACAAACCTTTTGGCTTTGCTGGGGAGCCAGTAACTAGTGGAACCTTTCTGCCTTTGTGTCATTCCTGGGGTTAAGTCCTGCACTTAAGGGTTTTAACCAGCCATGTTAACCTGAGTGCCAACATACTGATAGAGTCAAATGGTTTAATCAGGCATGCAACTTTTCAGCTGCTCAGCTGATTTTCTTGTTTTGAGTTTATCAGTTGTGTCATTAAAAATCGAACTAACACAAGTCTCTCTCTCTCTGTGGTAGTTTCTCTTTCTTTCTTGTTTCCTTCCTGTTGACAATCTGCAGTTGCATGCCTTTTAAACACAGAATAACTCTCACAGACTCCTGTGGGAGTTCATTTGTTTGAAAGACGTATTATTCAAATAACCCAGCGGTCAGTGACATTTCTCAGAACGGACTTACTTTGTAATTATTCACACTTAAAAAAATTGTGTCTTTTTCAAAACGCTAAGCTTCAATAGTACGTGATTTCTGCCGGACAAAATGCATTCCTGCCTCATTTTATGAAAGCCCTGCTTCGTAATCAGTCATATATTAGTCATATATAATTTTGCATGGTGCCCTTAAATTAAATTCAAGGATATTATTTTTCCTTTTAAGTTTAAAAATGAATTTCAGTTGTGAGTTTTAAAAATTACCTACCATTTTTAATGGAATCACTATAGCAGCTAAACACGTATTAATGTAAAGGTAAAAAAAAACACTTTTTATCAAGTAGCCAAAATGGATCTTGTTCAATCAGTTTTGAACAAAATACAGATGCAAGACAATTACAAATCAGCACAAATGCCTTTCCACAATTCTCATGAATCGTTGGTGATAAGGAAATTTGACTTTATCGACCCTGTGCTGATTGATTGATTCATTTATTTATTTGTTTGTTTGTTTGTTTGTTTGTTGGTTGTTGTTTTTTAACATCCTGATTTACAAATAATGGAGATGGGATATTAAGACAGGGAGGTCTGACCAATTCCATTGGCAATTTGTCACTTGTATCAATCTATATGTATCTATAACTTTCTGCTTTGTATATTTTGAACAAAATTTGGCCATTGAAATATTTTTTTCTCTTCTCCAATCTTGTTTTGATTATTTGCATGCTTCATGTAATAACAAAATCATGATCATTTTCAAGGTTTGTGTTTGACAAAAGTTCAGTTGGAGTCGCTAGCTCTCTGTATTAACCTGTTTATTTTTCTGTTCTGCATGCTTAACGAATCTAACCCCCATGATACAAATGCCTTAATTAATTGTTTTTGTCACGATTAATTGATGCAGACCTTTAATTTAACCAGCGCTTGTGTAATTAATCCCAATTGAATTTATTGTATTAATTTGCATTGATTTGAAATGTTAATTTAACCTGCACCAAACCCAGCTCAACCCATTTCTCGCATTGTTCTTTCCTTCTTTTCTTTTTTCCTTTTCCGTTTCCTCGCCTTTGCATTTTTGCACACAACACAACAGGGTGGTTCCGCCGCAAAGGTACGTCTTCTATGGGACTTCAGTGGAAACTGGACTAATTTTCATGGCCCTGCTTAGCGCAGAATTCTGCGCTCACATTAGGGGCACCCTGTAAAGTGCAGAATTCTGTGGACAGTAAGCACAAATATTGTAGTAAGCAGAAGTATGAAATGAAGGCCTGAGCCCAATTTCATGGCACTGCTTACTGCAGAATTCTGCGCTTACAGCAAAGCATTTGATTTTGTGGGTAGTAAGCGCAGATCTCCGTGCTAAGCAGAGCCATGAAATTGGGCCCTATCTCTTGTGTCCAGTGGTGGATCCAAGGTGAATTTAGACTGAGGCAAATTTTGGCGGGAAAT
>JAAFGO010001838.1:249479-264513 GCA_010994315.2 Pisaster ochraceus | reverse complement strand
TGATGTTTGATGTTGGTATTTTGTGATTAAAACTGTATTTAAGCTTTGTTGCTCGTGTCTTTTTACAGTATATATACATGTAGGCCTATATATAAAACTTTGGTGGTACAACTTTTTAAAGAAATTTATCTCCCCACTTAAACATAAGTAAAATCTTGTTTTGTTGATTATCTTGTTATTGGTTGGCAGGAGGGGTCGGGGGTTACCCTCTCGCCCAGGGGAATTCCCTAAAACTGAAAGTTTAGATTGGTCGATTGTTTATTCAGAGTTTCATCTAAACTTGGAACACATGCAGTGATTCGTTATGGTATGTAGCTCAATTTCTTGATTTGTGTATGTGTGTGTGTAGCGGATAATTTTCAAACAGAAGATAAATTACATACAGAACGTTTTGAAACTTGATGACGTAAGAGAAAAATGGACCAGTTTTCACGCAATATAAAAATTGCAAAATTCGTTCCCCCACCCATCTTAGCTTGCCTTGTGACATGCAAGCATTTCGTACTGGTACTCATCGTATGCATTATTTGAATTCAAAAGGTGATAGGGCACCAGCGAACCAAGCCCATGCGTCGTACACACACACTCGCGTAAATAAATTCATAGAACACACACACGACACTAGAGAATCACGAACTGCAACAACAAGAAGAGTTGCATGCAGTTTACGAACCAGGCAGGACGACAACATGGCTGCTCCGCTGGCGTTTTTCGACGACCAAGGTGATCCACACACCCCAAGCAACGAAGAATGGCCGGAATTTATCGAGTTCAGAAGTTCCCCAGCAGATGTTCTCAATTCCAACGGAGATGCATTTCCAGTGTTGTCGATCAAAGAGGAAATATGTCCGGACAATTTTAACGAACGAACCATGTCGATTGAGGATCTGGTTAACAACTTCGATGACAAATTGGCGGTGTGCTTCAGAAATTACAACCTGAACACGGAACGAATCGCACCGGTCAAAATTCTTACTCAGGAGGAGGTTATGAAAAACTGCAAGTGAGTATGAAAAGAAAGACAGAACAAGAGAAACTGATGAAATAAGATAACTATTAATAATAGAAGTTTCGTAGGAACACAGACGGATATCTTGTACTTGTTGTAGTTGTGGGTGTGTTATGTTTCTGTTGGTGTGATGTTAATTTTAATATGTATATTGTATCTGTCAGTGTCATGTCTGTAGAATGCCATTTGTTTTCAATTACATGATGCTTCATTCTTGAAGTTGAAAGGGCAGGACGGGAACAAGGCATTTTCGGAGAAATTTCCACATCTGGCGACTCATTGTTACAAAAAGCAATATCTCATTTGATTAAATAAGATACTATTTTAATTCATAATGATGAATGAAAAGGTGGTGGCCAGGTGTGGAATATTTTTCGGTATTTTCTCCTTTGTAAAGAGCAAGTTCTATGAGCAAATTGTAAACTTCTATTGGACCGCTCCAAGGGGCACCACCAAGGCAGTGACTAGACCTTGCTTCACTGGGGCCAAGGGCATGGAGGCAACTAGCCCAGGTTGGACGAGTCCGTTGCATACAACGTGACGGTGTAGTGCAACAGACGTTGACGTCCTACCACCAGGGCTAGGACTAGGAGGCAATTGCCTCCGTGAAGTATCAGGCCTGCATGATCATTGATCATCCATCTTTATCCATGATCATTTATGTTAGGCCTAGGTCCTATAATATTGATTGTTTTATGTACCAATCACTTTGTAGTACAAACAATATGTTGCCAATTCATTGGGCATCCTTTGCCCCACCTCCCACTTCTTAATCTTTGCACAAAATATGCACAGATTAAAAACTGGTGCTCTGTCTGATGAGTTGAACATAACACTTCAAGAAAATAGCGTGTGTTTTAAATTCAAACAATCGTCTCTGTTCTTAGGTTAAATAACTTGCTCATCCATTAGTTTTAGTTCGTCCTGTTCTCTTTATTTGACTTGTCATCAAATTATTTCTGTTCAAACAAAACTGCAATATCTCAGCAAGGAGGTACCTACCTCCATGGTCTCAGTCAAAATCGTTTGTGTCGTAAACCTCGTTCCTCTCGACGATCTTCGAAGGATTGCGATGAATCATTTAAGCTAAATTGTGCCTTTTTTCCCTTACAAATTATTTTGTAAACCTTTTATATCATTTTAAATGTACCTAATTTTGTGCATTTGATACTTTGAAAGAAAAAGTCTCCCCCCCCCCTAAATTGCAAAATTTTAACACGATGGTCCTTCGTAGCTCCTTGGGTCTGTGGGACGTGACCAAGAGCTGTGATTATCACAGCTATGGCAAAGATCAGCCATGTCAGTGAACTTTGGAAGGTAGAGAGTTCATGTATACGCAGGAAATGGTAAACAAAACTGTTAATGCTGGCCACTGTATGTTAATATTCCAATACAGGATGCTGTGTGCAGGTGATTGCTATTTGGCAAAAACACTTTTTCATTTTATAAATTTGACATAAAAAATTCTTTATTTTTTCGTTAAACCACTGCTGCTAAAAGTTTGAATATTACATGTCAATGAGGTACATGTGTACGAAATATCTAACACAGTCAACACTTCAGAGCTATATAATTACACGACATAAAGTGTAGCCTGTACAGTAGGCCTACATGTTTGTTGCGTGACCGCAATCACAGTCGTTCATGCTGTACAATAATATACATAATTTACATGTATGTATGCTCTTAGCAATAGTCAATCACGTCCAATTCATTACAGGACATGTAGCAGTTAGTATGTAGCCAAATTCTTTATTTACTGCTTGATGATTGTAGGATCATCATAATTTCAGGGCTCAAATTTGGGGGTTGGGGTGGGAAGGAAGCCCACAAGACCTCAGGGCTTTAATGTAGCTCAAAATATTTACTGGACCAGAATTTGCTTTACAAGACCGGATTCAAAATGAGAAAAAAATTGCTGACACAATTTAGCATGAATTCAACTGTTTTTGTAAAAAAACAAAACACTTAGGTCGACGCTAGGGAAGATTTTATCTTATTTGTCTTTCATATTAGGCAGACCTATACCTCGTTACTCAACAGAATTGACTCAGACCCAAAGTCGACATTTGAATTTGTTTTGTTATTAAACAGAAGATTGAAAGACACCAGACAGCCGGACTTGTCCGGTCTTGAGTTTACTGACCCAACACTAAGACCAGTGGCCTCGGGCCTGCAGTCCAGTGTAAAAATCAAGCCCTGAATTTGTACATTACCCCAGGCTCACCATTACTTTGATTAGTGTTCCTTTTCCTTTTTTCTCATTTTGCGGCGTCTCAGTATGTCATTTTGTTGTTTGGCGTTTCTTGTCTGATCTTTACCTAATGCTTTGTGTGTAGCTCCTTGAAGTTCAACCTCAGAACCTACCTCTTGACTTTGATTGCTATACGTTTGACCCATTTTTTCCTTCTGTCTCGGCATGTTACTCAAATTCAACGCCAGAGTTGTGCATTTAGGTTTATTTTCTTACACGGTTAAATGGAACTTGTAACTTCTGTTTAACATTTTACTGTTCCAACCAATTCCAATCAGAACTGTGATCCCATCTGTAAAAGGAGCAGATGTCCACACACTTTCAAGGTTTAAAAACAAAACACTGCAGCTCAGTCTTTACAGTCACTAAAACCGCAAACCACAGCGGGGTGGAGAACAAAGCAAAATTTACAACTAATTGGAAACAATATATTACATTTGTTGGGGATTCAGTCAATATAAAAAACATTCCACAAATAAATTTAACAGGGATGCCGATCATTCTCCCTAGATGTTGTCTTGGGCTAACATTTTAAAGGGAAGGTTTACGTTAGGTAATCGCTCTTTAAATTGATGACAAGAAAAACTTACTTGGTTAGCAGTACAGCAGCTTTCGATAGTACGAAGCATTTTGAGAATCATTTCACTTTGAAGAAAAAGTTCTGGAAAAAGATATCAGTTATCATCCCCCAAGACTTGAATCTGAGAAACATTACTGTCAGATACGTTTCTCAGATTGTGTATTCCACTTCCTGTGTGGACATAACCGCTCCGGATTTTCAGCGATATCTCAAAAACACTACCACCTCGTGAAATAAAATTTTCTCTGGTTAGTTTTATTGTACATCTCTACATTTTTAAAGGGTTAAAACAATCTAACGGTTCCAAAAACCAAAGGTATACATTCCCAGATAAAGAAAAAGAAGGTCTCTTCCTTTTTTCTTTTTTTTCACTGTTGGCTTCATTTGACTCGCTAGCCTTTTTATGAAATTTGAAAAGGATTTCAACCATTGTTTATAGTTAAACGTCCCAACCCTTAAAGTGCATTTTACTGTGATGCTGCAAGACATTGTAAGAAATGGCTTAGTCTGTAAATAACAAATGTGGATTTTCAGATCAGTACAAACAAAAGATTCATTTTAAATGGATACAAGTCTCAAGTCTATACATAATCAAACATACAGAGATCAAGTTTAAGCCTCTATACAGTTTTAGTTATTAGCATATAGATGAAACAAAAACCAAACTCAGCATCAACTTTTTAAAGCAGCGACACATTCCATTTGTTGTACATTTTGATCTGCCTACATGATCTATATTTTGCTGCACAATACCCAGCTTCCCTGTTCAATGAACACTAGTTTGTGATGTACACAGTGTATTATTTGCAACTTCTTGTGCAAGTGATTTCCGTTTATAATTAGAAAATAAAATTCATCAACAAGTAATTAAAATCTAAATAAATAAATAAACGAATGAGCATCTTAAAGAAATAAAAACCATAAATGCGTAACATTCTTTAGATTTGAATCTTGTGTGAAGAATGAAGACATTTATCTTTGACATAGTTGAGGTACATATAATGTGTGCCAGACAATTAGCCTTGGAGCACAGCTGCAGTCTCAACCCAGCTTCTCTTCCTTACTGACTTTCTTGAAGTCTCCTCTTTTTCCTCAGTGCCGATTTTATCCAGTATGGTTCGATGTGACAGCCCTTGCATACAATCCGCACTGAGCGGATCATCATCATCAGCAGCATCTTTCTCCTGCATGACTGCGTCTCATAATCCCCTCATCTGTACCATTCTCCTCTTCACCCGCATCTTACTAGTCCCCTCCCCGTTTGGCCAACCCTTATGAATTTATCATGAGCATCATCACAGTCATCATTAAAGGAGTAGGACTATGTCTGGTTGACTGTTCTGATGTTCCAGACACCCCTGTGTTCCGACAACCCTATGTTTCCATACCACCCCCTCATGATCTACACATTAGTAGGGTATGGGTGAGGGCTAGGATCAGGGTCAGGGTTAGTGTTGTGGCTAAGGGTGAAGCAAATACATTAAGAGTGTCGGAACATACAGATGTCGAAACATGGAGGATGTTGAAACATTGACATTTCTGTACACTAGTACAAATGGTTACAACCATTTGTACTAGTGTGAAAATACTTTTACAAAATAGTGAAATAGTTCTTCAAGAAATTGTTTGTAAAACATTCGCACTTGGAAAGTGTTTATTGTCAGGGCTTAATATGTGCATCACTTTGGTGTATTCTTGTAAAAAAACTTTGTTCAAGGATTGACACCTACCAAGTTGACACCCTTTGACGCTGGGTAATGAAACAATAAGGAATTTTAAAAACAGGTGGTTGTCAATTCTTAAGGGCCTCTCTCAACATGTAATGCAATTTAAAAGGTTAGAGGTATATGTTGGACGTCATTTATCTGTACTGTGATGTTTAGGTGCAGGCAAATACGTCAGATGTATATTATGTACTTCTCATGATTATGACCGTGTTTTTGTGTGTCTTTGTTTATTAATATTAAAGACTTTTGTTTTGAGTTTAATGTACTCATAAGCACGGACCTCACTCTGGTGTACAGGGGGGGGGGGGTATTTTGTGCATTTACCTGGTGTTTTGTTTCTCCAAGCAATTCTTTGTCAAATATCACAAAGAGCAATGCTATCCAACTCCTCACCCTGTGAACTCTTGTCAGTGGTAAACTGACCTGACATCACTATTGTCAAGTCTAGAGGTACCCCTATCTTTATGGGAGGTAATGATGGCATTTTCTTTGTTGACGACCTCATCATCCGCCCCCCCCCCCATCCTTCAGCTATCTCTCCTCCTCTTCTGCCTCGAGGTGGCGTCTGCTGACCTTTAAACCACTGTCATTCAAACTGGATTATCAATGCCTGCGAGTGTGCGAATGTACTGTCTAACAGCCACCGCTAAAGCACGGACACTCCGCATTGCTCCTTGGGAGCAGTGTCTTGTTTGCGCCGTGCCCAGTGGGCAACATTACCTTGATGAAAAGAATCGGTGATACCAAATGTACGAGGGATGCACAGAGAGAACGACTGAATAGCCAAGATACAAAAGTCAGTGTTATGAAATTCTACGATTGGAGAATTTTTTAATTTCGATGTTGCCGCAGGTCACTGGAATAATCTGTGTCAATGGGAATGTGTTCCGAGAAGGGAAGGTTATTTGGAGTGATTCTGGTTTGACGGGCAAAACATGGGCAAATATATCAAATATTGACTTTGATATTATGAAGGCAACATCCAAGATCTGTTAGTTGTCCATTATATGAATTGAAAGAGGACAGGGGACTGTAATGTACAACATGTTCGGATTAGACAAGAAATCAGAGAGACGCAAAACAACAGTGGACTAGTAGAGTTATATGCAGAGCTGACAAGTACCAGAAAACTGAACCTGGGAAAAAGCAACGAGACTTGAGCTAAAGAATTGTCACTGTCAAAAAATTGAATTTATAAATTTATACACAAAATGAAATTTTTGACAATAAATGAGTTGACTCAAGGCAAATAGTTTTTTGAGGTTTTAAAAGAAATCAGAACCGTACAGGAATCTCCACATACATTGTGTATGAAATAATTTCAGCCCAACATTAACAAGCTCTCTAGTGCACCATCCGAGCACAGACTATTGCGTTGTGTAAAGTGACAGTCCTGAGGTACATGTAGACATTCATTTATTCAAATGACATGCCCAAGGATCATTATGATACTTGAGTCATTTGGTGATTCAGACCTGTATGAGTACAGTCAGTCTGAAACGATCAAGGCAATTACATATCAAGGTGTCATGTATTTACACATTCCACCATGGACACCTTGCCAATATTCAGCACCTCGCCAACCCAAGTTGTAAACAGATTTTGTCTTTTCCAAATGCATCACGGGGTACTTGTGATTTGCTCGAGGTTTTCTTTAAATTTCAAAGTTGCATGGCCTGATTTTCGCCGAAATTAATTCTTTTGAAGAATGTTTTCTCTGAACAAACAAATTTTGACAGATGATGCTATTTCATCCAAAACCAAAAACATACAAAATGAGCTTTGGCATATATGCCATATGCCACGGACAATGCGCAAATTAAATTAAAAATGCAGATTTGTTTGGTTAGGGCTAATGGACGTGAAATCTTTTTTAGACTGACTAGAGATGATGTTTTCACTAGCACTGCACAGAAGAAGGAATGTTCTCAGGACATTTGATGTACAAATCAAAGACAAATCAACCAACTCATCAGTAACACAGGTTGTGTAAAATTGTGAATTTGGCTAGTGGCCTTGCTGTTCGAAAGAGTTCAATTGTATACTATGCAGTATCCTGTTTGTCTATGATTTATTTGTACCGACAGCACGGGCATTTCCATGGGGAATCTACAATCTACATTCAGAAAAGTTACAATGGCTTTTTTAACTGACGCTATTTTCATTTATGCGCATTATTTCCGGTGAAGAGCTGATAAAAATGCTTCAGGTCCTTTCCTAATATGAATATAATTTTTTTTTTTTAAGGAAACTGATATAAACAATCAAGCATTATTTCTTCAGTCAATCATTCAACATTTATTTCCATCAAAATAAACAATTTGATTAGTTAACAGAGACTTCATTCCAAACCACTAAAATGTATCCTACATGAGTTCAACATCAATAAACACAGCTCTCATGTAACACTAGCGACAAACATTTGGATGAACATGGAAAGCCCACGCTTTACATGTACAGCTCACATTTTCGCTCTAATGTACAGTCTCCAGTGTTTGACTTCATATAAATGTAAATTACCTGTGGATCTCGGCACTAATTGCATGTTGTTCTTTTGGCCTGGCGGACTCTGTTGAGCCCAGTGAAGAGAACTTAGTCATCAACATCATCTTATGTGTTTGCGTATTGTCTCTTTAGCCATGACGGATGCTGACTCCTCTCAGGCCGATGAGTAAATTGTAAACAGAGTGCTAGTTTTTACTTTGTTTTTGAGGAACTGATACAAAATTGGAAACAAATTTATTTTAGAGCTGTTGTTTGTTTGAAAACAAGTTGTTCATTTACATTTATTTTCCTAAACGGTTAAACGGAACTTGTGACAGTTTAATTGTTTGCAAGGAACATGACCCAATTTCATAGAGATGCTTGAGCAGACAAGATTATTAACAGTTGTTTGCCAAGCAGAAATAAGTAGTGATACAGTCACAAATTGTACATGTAACATGGTAGTTTGGCTGGTAACCTTGTTCTGGTAAGCATAATTTTGTTGTGCTTAGCTTCTTTTGTGAAGTAGAGCCCAGATGTCAGCACACTGTCAAGGTTTAACATTAAAACACTGCAACCAAGTCTTTACAGTAACAAAACCGTAAACTACAGTGGGATGGGGTACACAGCAAAATGTAAGACAAACTGTAGGGGATTGAAAATAAAGTAAATTATTTTTGTAGGCTCATGCAACTCAAAGTTTTTAATTGTTTAATTGTTTATATCTTTGTAATTTTCATCCCTTTTTCCCCCCTGTGTATATTGCAGGTCTGTACCTTTTAGACATATTTTTCTCGGCAGACTGAACCTTTAGGTTATAGGGAAATTGACATTTTCCTCCTCAGTCTAGCCTTCTCCATATCTATTTTGTATTTCTTTTGTGTGTAATTTTTATTGAGCTTAAGGAGAGAAAGAAAATAACAACAATAATAATAACATTTCATGCATTTTAAAGCAATGGGAGGTCTCTTCTTCTTCTTTTTTTATTGTGGGCTGGCAATTGCCAGCATTGGGCCATTTCACGAAGGCTTAATACAGGCTCATGTCAACATGTCACGGTAAAGAATAATAACCATTAATCACTTGCGTAGCCTACTGAGTGGATCACTTAAAGAGTACAACGCCACCGTCCAATTTCGTAGAGCTGCTTTTAAGCGTAAGAAATAAGCAAAACTCATGCTTACCAGAAAAAAGGTTACAAGCCAAAAGACCATTTCATATGTGTACTGTTTGCTACTGGTTTCGTTCTTATATTTGCTTAGCAGAAAATGTTTAAGCTATCTTGAAGCAGTTCTATGAAATTGGGTATGTAGGTTTGATACTTCACATAGTCATTGCCTTGGTGCCCCTTGAAATGTCCCTGTGCAAACTAAACTTTGCCTCATAAAGGTGCCCCTAAATTGGAAAAAAAACTGCCTTGCTCTTGTAAAGGACGTTGTATCAGGTCTGCACTGATCTTTCCATTGTACATAATTGTTTTATTAATGTAGGCCTACATTGTTCACTTTGTACCATTACATTATTGTACTTGAATTTAAAATTGTAGTAGCAAAGACTTGTTCTTTTAATTCCACAGGTGACCTTTTGAAAACTTTTTAAAACACAGGGTAGATTGTCTCAATAAATGTGTATTTTTAATGTTTAATGTGGTTCGATTGCCAAATGCCAGTTAAAACACCCAAGTCCTCTACCTAGAACCAGTCAAAAGTCCCTCCAATTGGTCTGGCTGGTTCAGGGTTGATAAACATCCTTATTTCATTTGAGATGTGGACTCATTGAAAAAGCTGACCCGCCAGTGAAGTGACAAGCTAACTGCCTGACCGCTCCCGCTGGCCATGCACTAAAAATGTTCAGGGCAAACCCTGTTATTGTAGTAACTACTACAGGTCAACATGTTTTTAACACGATTTTTCTTTGTATTTTCTTAATCTTTTCTTGTACAGAATATGGAAGAAAGTGACGGACAACATGGGGCAAGTAATGCCGCTAGATTGGAAGAACTCGCACACAAGAAAACTACACATGCCAACCCTCAACTTGTGTACAAACCAGGTACTGTAAGGAAATAGCCTTTATAAGATGTAGGAATAGACCCTTTGTGCTGGAGGCCAAATAGTGGAAATGTGCACGGGTGCACAACTCTCAGCCAATGATAGGTCTTCGTTGACCTCAGTGAGGGCGCTGTTTTGGGCTTGTGGCGTCATATGTAAGGGGTCTGTATATGAGTTGGTTTACACAATTCATTAAGTTTTTATGCTATCAAAATCAGAAACAATGTATGTGTAGACATGTAGGTTCTATGTACATTTTTGTAATTTCCGGATTGCTTGAGAAATTTTAAAACCAATTATTAAAGTTACATAAACAAGTAAATCAAGTTTATGTACGCATATATGAAAATGGCACATTTAATGCCCCCATTATTATTGAAAATATTGAATGAATTTCTACACACATTTGTTGTGCACATAATAGATGTTGTTTGACAACAAGAGGATCTCAATGATCCATGTTAAGCAAGGTTCATCCTTCGGATTTGAATGTGAATCCAAAGCGTATTTGATGTCACAACTCTATGTTCTCACCAAATATTTTGCAACATGGTCTAGCAAATATAAACTTGAACAAATTGTTTGTCGCAAATTTGTGACATCAAATTTACTTTGCACTCGCATGAAGTACATGTATTAACCAGGCTTTATTTTCCATAATCCAGTATTATGTGTGCATCTAAAAGGAAAAAAACCAGGGCAAAGGTTAAAGTTGTTTTTGTAACTTGTGTACAGGTTAAGTATGATCTGACACTGCTGAACTTTTGATTCGGGATGATTAACAAATGGACAACCACTGTTTTTTCAGTAATTTGATATTTTGAAAAAGTGCAAGATCTGAAAGAATAGAAACGGGCTCTCCCATGTAGGCACTCAAGCCTTTATGCTCCCCTACCTTGTGACCTTCCTCTGCCCAAACGTACATCTGCAGTGTGAAAACATTGAATGGATACACAAGCTGACACATTGTTGGAACACTGTGGAGGTGGCAATCTGTGGACTTTATTTTTAGTCCTGAGATCACAAAAAAAGCGCATTGAATTACATTGTGTGCTTGACTTGATAGTGCTTTTTTCTTGTTAAAAAGTTCCCAAATTACAACAATTTTATTATTAACTAAGTGAGGTTTGCGGAAACACCATGTGAAAATCTCTTTTGAGTAGTGTAGGTTCTGAAAAGAACCAGTGGTTAACGACTCAACGTTTCGATCAGTATGCTCTGATCTTCTTCTGGAGAATTATTATTGCATTTGCAGTCATTTGTCCTTGGTCCAATGTCCATCCTGTGGTTCCATGTAAATGAACAGGGCCTAATTTCATAGAGCTGTTTAAACACAAAAAGTAGCCAATCAAAACAAAATTATTCTTACCAGGAGAAGGTTGCTGCAAAAACAGCATGTCACACGTACCAGTGGCTGGTACCTGGCTTATTGTTGCTTTGCAGAACATTTTAAAGTCAGTATTTTCTGCTTAAGCAGCTCCACGAAATTGAGCCCTGGTATCCTCAAGATTTTGATTGATTTTCTTTAGAGCCTACATATGTACATGTGTAGTTTGAGTTAATTTCAATTCCAATTTCTGTGGTGTCCAAGTTCAAGGCTGGTCACTGCAACACAGATACACTGGTAACTGAAAGGATATCTTGTATTGACCCAATTCACCTGACAAAGTGACATCCTCGCACCATAAATCTTACTTAATTGCGTCATTTTAGGAGTATAAGTTTTCACATGTGCTACGTGTGGAGGGCGTATTTTCAGGTGGTGCATGCAGTTATAGGCATATACATGTACATGTAATTATTTTGTAATAATGCATTTTGACTGGCAGTCCAGAGGCATACAGTGGCGATGTCAGTGCAAGGGGTTAATGTTTTAAAAGTCTATTGCTTGGTTACATCATTGCGTATAGTACAAAGACCATTGCATGTTACGGGTAAATATTAAGTAGGTACATGTACACTCGTGGAGGAAGGAACCTCCATGGCAGTAGGTAGTGTGTTAACGCAGGTGCATGTTATCCAGGGAGTTTCCAGAATGGCTGCGAACATGACACATCAGTCTCGGAACCTTTTGAGGACCGTCTTGCTTATGAGGCGATTGAAAAGCATTTCAAGCATTTCTAATACCCAATTAAAACATGACAGTTTTACAAACACATCAGGGTTCAATTTTATAGGGCTGCTTAAAGCAGAAAATACCACTTAAACATTTGCTGCTCAGCGAGAATAAGTAGAATACCGGTCAAAGATTTTACATGTGACATGGTATTTTGGCTGGTAACCTTATTCTGGTAAGCATAATTTTGTTGTGCTTCTAAAGCTATTTATTGTGCTCTGTGAAATTGGACCCGAAGTTATTTGCAATCGATGAACACTCAACACATTTTGACTTGGATTAGTCCATCTAAACTTTGCCATGTTTAGGCCCTTTTGATATTTTACATTTTACAAAATGTTTTAGGTAAGACCAGAAACATATTTTAATTTAACTAACAAAATGAATAGACATGCAGTTATTTTTTTTAATGAAATGGAGAGTTCATCAAGGGTCTTCTCTTCATTCTGAAATAAAATGATGGATAAATTGTAAAACAAGGTCTTTGTTGCCATTCAACAGAGAAACGGAGACAATCTTGACTTGCCAGAGGACCATGAACTGACCCAGTGTTTTGACATGCATTCCATGGTGCTGTCCTCGATGCCGCCTGAAGACCAGGATCCCTCCGTCACAGCAGATCGAGTTATTGAAGAAATAGATGAGCTTTTCCAGGTAGGAGACCATTACTGAATCAATTCTTGGCCAATTCAGACTGTTTTGAGTCCAGGGCTTACGGTAGAAAAGCCTCTGCATGCAAGGACGAGATACCGACTGAAATTTGTCTTTGTATTTGGATTCATTTATTTTCGATCTGTTCGATTTGTTTTTTCTTGAACATTTTTGGGACCCCTTTGGTCTCATGTATAGTGCTGTAATGTGTGAAGGAAACAAACGCACGCACTTTAACGGTCCCAATTGTTCTAATAATAGGCGGGAGACTTGCACAATCAATGACTGCTAATTTGTCCATCGCCTGTGCAGAGCTTGAATTTAGGGCAGAAATCCACAAGACTGAGGGTTTGCAGCTAAAAATATTACTGGACCGGATTGTTTATTTTTTACAAGACTAGTATCAAAGTTTGAATAAACTCACAGTTTAATAAGAATATAGAAACTGTTAATATTTGGACTAGCACTAAGAGAATATTGATCTCATTTGTCTTTTGGGTAAAAGTATACTTACAAAGATACTTATCTGACCCAAAGTCAATATTTGAACAATATTTTCTTGATTTAAGATGTTACACAGTGAGGTATTCTTATTCACTTGATGAACACAAGACTGCTGGACTCGTCCACTTGTGAGTTTAGTGGCCTGATGCTAAAAATCGGGCCTGCGGTGCAATGCAAATTTGGAGTCCTGCTGTGGTATTACTCATATCCTTTATGAGTAAAAACTAGAAGTATGCCCCTATGCCTGGCGAAAGCCTGTTTCCCTCCATTTTATTGTTGGAATCATCAACAAAAACAAGTTGCCTTTATTGCATTCCCTGTATAATTATTACTGTCAGTATTATGGGCAAAGTTGCTACAGCTACAAGTTGGCACATTCGGTTTGTCTTTTTCCATGCTATTTGACATTGATAGATACATTTAAAGTGACAAGAAATAATCAACAAATGACTTTGTCTGGTTTTGATGGTCAAGAGGAAAAGTGAATTATATTACACCAACTAAATTGTTCTTTCTATTGTTAATTTAAATGAAAGAACAGGCATGATGCTATTTTATTGTACCGAAAGAAAATTGTGTATTTTAATTTTTTCTCAAGCGCTATTCATGAATGTTAAGCAGGGGCTCCAATGTCAAAGTCAGTTTGGTGATGCGCTCATTTTCCAGTAGAGTCCTTAAATAAAAGTGGAAACAAGTCTCTAACCTCACGTTAAAATGATGTAAATTGCCATAATGCCATTGTATTTGATACCCTTCCAACATCTCCCAACATCCGACCCTTGTCAACTTCTAAAAACATCCAATTGCGAGACATTTCAAATATATGGGTTGTTACATTTTTATATGGAATATTTTTAGTTAATTCCTGATGATATCTAATCAAAACAGCCTTTTGACTGAGGCAAAAAATTCCTCTTTGGAATGTACAGACCCATTTGTTGTTGATATCCAATGATGTCAAATTTCAAGTTTCACTCTTAAAGAGTCTCAAATAAAAGGACAATTTACACCATTTTAACGTGAGATTAGTGACTTGTAAGTTTTTCTGCCATTTTCATAAGGACTCTATCTATTAAAAAAAATTAGTGCATCACAAAAATGAACTTGACTTCGGGGCCTCTCTTTAACATGTCTTTGCTCTCTCTGTATCATCAAAAAGAATGTTCACACCCTAAACTTAGCACTTCCTCAATTTTTGTTCCAAAGGTGTGACTATTTTTAGTACTTAGTATACGACAAGAGAACTAACATGCACATGTACAAGATGCCATAAAAGAATGAGTTGTCAATTTCACACGTTGCGTTTTTATACATGTGTGTATGCATGCACACATCATGTACCAATGACATCTACTCTACGTTTGCAGCAGTATAAGTTGGGTCTCATCGTCAATGCCAAGGCCACGCAGCCAGCATCAGCATCTCATGATTCAATGGCTGCCAGTCCGAGTGGAAAATGTCGGTGCCTGACTGTCTGTGACATTTTCCCATCGTAGAGTGATAGATTTTTGTCAAAGGCTGGGAATCTGCTGAGGATGCGGTGAGAAGAGGATGCTTCATTAACATGTGCAAACATACTGAGGCTTTGAAGTCTCAAAGCACCATTGCTCCAGAGATGGACCCCAAGGGCGGGGCAGACTGCATCATTTCTTGAGTTT
>JAAFGO010001838.1:230975-241301 GCA_010994315.2 Pisaster ochraceus | reverse complement strand
CAGGCATGAAGCCTTTCTCAGGCATCTGAAAGCAAACAATTCTATGCAACAAGGATGTATTTTTCTTTCATTATTTTCGTGCAACTAAATTTTCACAGGTTTGTTGCTTTACGCATGTGCTGGGATAAACAAGGGTAAACTGGGGTGGATTTCACAAAGAGTTAAGACTAGTCTTATCTCAAGTTAGGACGAGTTACTCGTCTTAACGTAGGACCAGCCTTAAGTTTTTAAATAACTCCTAGGACTAGTCCTAAGTTAGGACTATCTTTGTGAAATTGACCCCTGGTCTTTGACAATAACAAAAAGGATACCCTTCCTTTAACAGGCCTGGAATGTCATCTTAGAAAGGGCAAGTCCATCTTTTGCAAAGGGCACTTCCATTGGAAAATCTTAACATACCCGTGGACAACTTTTGAAAGTTCACCAAGGCCAAGACCAGGGCAACAGAGGCCTGTGTTTAATTTCAGGTCTTTATGGATATCAGATTTGATGGTTAGGTATCCTAAAAGAGAAATCAAATGTCAATCCCACTCTTGTTTACATAACCTGGATAAAAAATCCAGGCGATTGTATAATGCATTTGATCAAAAGATAAAACCGCCTTTTTGTTCATTCTTTATTGTTGTTGAAAATGTGCCTAATTATATAGTTTTTATATATATTTGTTGTTGATGAAAATGTCGCATTTTTCACTGACTCTTTTATCGTATCTTTTGTGATATTTCTCTTGAAAATGACATGCTTTGAATGAAAATACTCTTCATAAAAAGAGGAGAAAAACCCAGCGTCGTGCAATAGCGTTAATTAAAAGAATGCCTTCCCAACCCTGGCATTTATATCTTCGTGTAACAATGAAACCATCCATGCGTAGGATTACCTTTGGTAAGCTGTTATCAAGGAAATCATGAGAACGATCGGCTCCTCAAAGCGCCTTTACACAGCCATTTATTTTGCTTTTCCGCCCACACATTTTCCCTACTTCATCTGATTGTGTTTTATAAAACCTCTGACGGCTTTTATATATATCAGAAATAAGAACATCCGTGATATTATTTTTCATAGCATTTCGAAGGAGAGAAGTTACGAGTCCCAGTTGAGCCGTTTTTCTTTCTTTCTTTTTTTTCTTTTTTTTTTACACATTGGGGATTTCTTCCGTTTCCAATTTCGTAGGAAAGTTTCACTTCGGGCAGATTAGTGTTTTGTTATAAACACTCGGACGTTGTAAACATACATGCACTATAAAAGTACATTTATTGGTGGACATGTTATTGTAAGGTAGGATCCAGTCATGAGGCTGGTGTTGTTTTGTTGATAATATTGCTTATCCCTGAAGGGACATTGCATATCGCAAATATGTGCGCACTTGTATGCAATATCGTGAAATTTTTTGCAAATATGTGCACATACGTTTGCGATGTCGTGTGATTGTTTTTGAGTATTTGTATGCAAATATATTTGAATTGTCATGAACTTTAATACCTTTGGGATGGTGTTATAGTTGTGGACAATTTGTTAGTGACCTAGGAGATGTGTGGCATTATAGCAGGAGAGTAGTCAGGCCCCTGTAAGCATGACTGTACAATGTAGTAAGCATCGGACTACTCGCATTGACCACGCTAGCAAACACAAAAATGTCAAAACATTTTAAATTTGTTTTTACTATGTTTTAAACCTCACTGTTTCTTTCTTGTTCGGACAACTCATGATGACTTCATAGCATGCAAGACTCCAGTTAACACACACTTGTCAGAAAAGTAGTCAGACCCCTCCATGTAACGTCTGTGAAGTCTGGAACCTTGACTGGATTCAAGAAACTCCCCAGATCATTAGAAATTTTGTATAGGACCAAGTATGCTAAAAACATTCATGACATTGCATTTGTTTACGCATACGTATGTGCATATACATGTAGTCACAAAAAATGTCACAACATCGCATGCGTATGTGCACATATTTCTGATAGGGGATGTCCCTTCAGGGCCACCATACTCAACAGATTTAAGAAAGGGACCAGCATCACTGTACAATAGGCATTTTGTTCAAAAAGCAGAACTTTTGGTGAGGTTGCAAAGCTTTCATACTAGCTCTATTTGTTGTCTTGGGAGGTTTCTTTTTTTAATCTGGAAGAGTAAATATTTTTGTACTGGATTGAATATCATACCTTTTCACATGTGACGCGTTTGCAGACGTTTGCAGTTTGCTTGTTCTTTCATGTAAGATTGGTTTTGTTTGTTTGTTTGTTTGTTTGCCTGTTGGGGGTGTTGGGGTGGTTGTTTGTTTGTTTGTTTGTTTGTTTGTTTTCTGTTGTTGGTTTTTTTTTCATGTACAAATGTCCACAGTATGTCATAAATTGTCAGTGGTTGCACGTATTGGTTACATATGATCTGTTGGAACATGGAACTAATTATCATAAAAATTTACATTACCAATTTTTCAGCTGAGCTTTTTACACATGACTGTACGTGTAATTGGTTAATTAACATGTGTACTGATGCCATGAAAATGTTACCTTAGGAAACTGGGTGTCGTCCTTCAAGAAAATATGTCTGAATTCTATCTGATTTAAATATGCTTGGCTACTACAGGCATATAGACATGATTAAATAGCACTAAATTTGTCATGGATATAAGATGTAACATTGCTTTTGATTCATTCTTATTAGTTGTTGTATCTTTTGTGTTTTTTGTTTGTTTGTCTGTTTGTTTGTTGTTGTTTTTTGAAAGTATGTCTGAATTTGATCTTATTTAAATATGCTTGGCCAGGCAATTGACATGAGTACATAGCACTAGATTTGTCATCTTTATGTGTTGTTTTCCTTTTTTTTTATTTATGAACATTTTGTTTTGTAAACATGTTTACTTTCCCAGATGTATTTCTTGTTGGCATTCTGGAACTACAACTTGTTCACTCTAGATAAAAAAATAAATAAATGTGTTTATTGCACATGTGGGTCAACATGAAGGTGTAGAAACTGGTCAACATACATGTTTCAACCCATGTACCTCATGTTCGGCTACAGTGTCAATATTTCTTCACCAGGCACTTGGGAAATTTGTTTACATTATCATCAATCAGGTGGCAGGTGTGGGTTGCCAGGTTAAATGTCTTCTTGGTTGCCTTATTGTTTGGACAATAATGCAACATGGACAATAATGCAGTCGAGTTCAATTTGATTTTTTTTTTAAAGCAGAATTATGCTCTGCTAGGTTGTCATGTTTGCTAAAACTCTACTCAAGATTTCTGTCCATGTATTTGCCTTATAAACAAGCCCTGTTAGTATAAATCTGATGGAGACATCCTTCCTGTAACAGACAATTCCAGGTATTGAGAAATATGTGTCAGCGTTTAAAGCTTGTATTGTCTGCGATGCTGTTTAATAAAGCTAGCTATGACGCACGCTGCACTCAGGCTAATAAGAGAGCTGCAGACCAAAAGGCAGGTCAGTGGCAAGACGTAAAATATGAATGCAGATATACTCTGTGCACTGGCTTCCTTCGTCTTAGACTGGACTCGGAATGCTCGGGAAGATTTTCCTACGTAGATTTTTTGTTGTTGAGGCAATCAAATATTCATGATCTGCCCTGGTAGCCATACGGCAAGCCTATACGGCCCTGCAGCAGCAATGTACACATGTATGCTTTGACTTATTAAAAAAGCAGACAGCATGAGAAAAACACCAAGACAGGGTTTTTTTATCAAGGGGGGGGGGGGCTCTACTATTGGCTCTGTTTATTTTCTACGTGTAAGTGTGTGAAGTGGGTAAGATGCAAAGGGACAAAAGTGCCTCTGTGTAGAGCGTGTTTAACCATACACTTTGAGAGTCACTTTATATACCTCCAGCGCGGCTCATTTTAAAGGGATTGTACAAACGGTGTGTTTTTTTAACTTGCACATCTTTTTAGTTATAACAGGGTTTCTGCCGATCCTTAGAATGTATTAAAAAGTCTTAAATTGAACTATCCAAATTTGAGGTCTTAAAAACATTATAAGGTATTAAATTCAGTTATTTGAGGTCTTTAAAATATTGGATGAAGCGTGTAATGATTTTGTTATCAGCTCGAAGAGAACCAAATAACGCTGCGTGTAAAAAAAGTAACAAAAGTGAGCAGTTGTAGCTGTTTCTCCCCTGCTTTTTTCAGTTATTTTCGGTCGTAAATATTGTTATGTGTAGCATTAACAGGGTCTTAAGAAGTCTTAAATTTGACTTTTGCAGATACCCTGTATCAAGGAAAAACACCCTTTGAAATTTTGTAATGTTATGGGCTCACATTTTTATGAAAACAGTGTAGAAATCAAAACATGTTTTGTTATTTTCTATTAATTTTTAGCTTCAAAATCAGCAATTTATTATAATTCTGGTAATCTCCTGTAGTCCACCACTTACTAATTTTGACACGGGAAGGATTGTTTGCCAAGGAATGACATCACCTCTCTTGAAAAAAAAAAAAGTTTTGTCTCCGGGCCTGCACATTAGAAATTCGAGAAGTGCAAGCCGCACTCATGCCCTGGTTTCTAATATATATAATTCCTCCAGATCCCACGGGCCTCATAATCTCTAACACGTCAACAGGGCGTGCTCAAAATATTTCAGACTGCCACACTTTCACTCTGTCTGTCTCCCCCAGTGGCCACCCTAAACAAAACGCACCTCCTTCTTAACCCATTTTATAAATTGTACGTGCCTGATGCGGTGAGATTTTTTTGCATGATGGCACTTGGACATTTTAATGTGTGTCACACTTAATATGCCCACAACGATTACCCCGTAAGTTCTAGACGTACGTTGCAAAACCGTTTTGTTGTAATCTTGTGCTCTGGCATTTTCCTGGAAATTTGTTTATTATTTATGTGCAAAACTTATTGCTTTGAGCTAGCTGATGTTATTGCTTTAAAAACTTTGCGATCTTGCTTTTTGACGTAAGAAGCCAAATCCTATAATAGATTTGCGGTGTGCGGCATGGCACGTATATAAGTTTTATGTTGTTTCCCTTTCATAGCTGTCCCATCATGCATCAAAATTTCAAATTGCAGAGTTCTCCTTAATGCACAAGCTAGAAAGTCGGCTGACAATACACGCTCAAATTTTCATTAGATAAAATATGAAATTGGCAAAAAACACACAAAATAAACCAATTCAATTAGAATGTTCCAGATAGAGCACAGTAGAGTTTTTCAAACCAAACATAAACATCATCAAGTGACAACAATTCTGAGGAGCTCATATCAATTAGGCTTCCTTCGGTGAAACTCACAACATTTGGGTCCAGAATGCCCCACAGCTTTTTAAAAAAAATCCTTGTCTGGTTTGTACAGTATATGAACATGTAGACTTGGAAGTTATTAACACTACTGCCCAGTTTAAAGATTACAAGTTGTTTACAAGGAAATCAAGTTGCTTTCATTCTTTCACTCAGAAACGTTTTTCACTTTAAACTGTCTGGCATATATTCATGGATGTGTGATAATCCTAGATGTTGACAGCTAACGGTGCAGTCAGATTCCCTATGCTCAATATTCGTACACATGCACCTTGTACTTGTGTTAAGCAGAACTGTGTTTAATTTTCATATGAGAATATTTCTATTCTATTGCTGGAATGGACTATGTCATCTTTTTTCTTTTTTTTACAAAAAGAGTGACCATACGCATTCCCGGGCAGTGTCTGGTAGGCAAGATACTGCATTGGCTATAAGAAACTTTACATTTTGTATCCTAATGACCATATAAAAATCAAGAATTGTAAAAAATAACAGCTGTATAATTTTTGAGATGTGGCCCCCCCTTTTATCATATCAAAAGTTGAAGAAGATCATTTGGTGCAATCTCCCTGAAATGTAAGATTGTTAATGTTCTCCATTGAGATTATGCCTGCAGGTTGTCCAGGCTGTGTGGCTCTTTTGTAAACATGTGATGTCATAGGTCACATGGTCTGTTGAGAGCAATTCATTTTCTAAGTCATAGGAAATTTGGCAAAGGCAAAACAGATTTGAAATGCGCATACAGTACATAGTTCAGGTTCATTATTTTTCTTGAAGGTCTAGTGAACACGCATGCATCCCTGTGAACAGTGAAGACATCGATTGTTCTTTCCCTTTGTCCCTTTGTACTTGACATTTTCCTCGCAGACTTTGTGCACAATATTCTGGTGGAGCACCCCAGTCTTTAGAATTCCCTTCCGGAGACCTTTTATTTCCCCTTTTTGGTTTTGTCCTTGGTCTCCATAAGGTACCCAATATGAGCACAATTTGACATAATTTACAGCAGGTATACATGCACTCCCATGCAGTACGTGTTTATATTAAAAAGGAATCAAATTTTTTTGTCTTGCAGTTCTGGATGCCTTTTGTTTGTTTGTTTATTTTTTTCGGGGAGGGGTTAAAGCCCTTTTCTTGTACTTCAATTATTCATTGCATAGCTATTTCCACTAAATTATTTAGGGTTAACATATGGCAGTAAAAGGTGAAAATTCTAGTCAATCCAGCCGTCTCCCGAACGCAAGCTTCAGAAGTTTAGAGCGGAAGAAACTTAAAAGGTAGAAGTCTGGACAGTCCGTGAAATGCAGGGAATGTGTGACTGGAATATCTGATTATAATATACAGCTATCTTGAAAACCAGGTCTGCTGTAATGTGGCAATTGGATACCCCAGGGAAGATAGAGGGTTCAGGCACCCTTGCAGTGATTCGGTTTGTCTTAGCGGTTTAATTAACTAACTTCATTATTATGCTATTTATTTACCCTCTCTCTCTCTCTCTCTCTCTCCATCCAGTCAGAGGGTTACCACTGAGATAATTTCATTACTATTGATAATTTTTGTTTGCAAGACAACAGAGGCGTTCATGAAATTGTGAATCTATTTTAAAGTTAATGCAAATATTCAGAATGGAAGCATGTTCGCAGTAGGCCTACAGTCATAGGCCTTTAGATGTATGCATGGTAAAACTTAATGTATGATGGGACTGGGGTATCATTTTTTTTTTATTCATTTATGCAAATATGTTTTCATAAATTAAACATGCAACATTTGCCTTGAAAATTGTTTGATTCTTTTGTTGAAATCGCTTGACCCAATTTCTGTGCTTAAAAGGATCAGAGGTCCGTGGTTTGTTCTTACTAACACCATGTGACCTTCGTTAAATGCATTTTTTCCCCCCTCTTGTTTACTCATCCATAATTTCTTTTATCCATGCAACGTTTGTATTTATCTGTTGTTAATTTGATCATTTGATTTGTTTTCTTTTTTGTTTTGCTGTCTGCTGCTGACAGGATCACCAGGTACAATTTGGTTTCCCCTGTTTTGTTTTTCTTCCTTCTTCTCATTTTTGTCCTTCTGCTTAAAGATTTGTGTCCTTTTCTTCTTCTGATTATTTCTGTCAATTTATTTATTTTTTTATATATTTTTTGTCTTGTGCAGTTCACACTTCCACTTGTCTCTCGTCAGTAGTTTATGGTACATTTAGCTAGGACTGAAAATAATAAATATCTCATTCACTGCATTTTTACGTTGTAAAGGAGTGACGCAGGTGGGGGAAAAAATGTCCCGACAAGAATGATGTGTTTGATGACATGCAAGTCAACACACGTTAAAATATAAGTTTAAGTACGTGCATGGAATGCAGAATAACCGGTTTGCACAAACTGTCAGTTCCACGCTATGATTTAGAAACCGAGATGTTCCAATTCGTTTTGAATTTTTTTTCTTCTTCAAATGAATTGATCTGAGATGCGTCATTTCCAAATGGAAGAAAGTATGCCGGTTCATATTGCACACACCCCCTTGTTTACAGACAGTAACATTCCGCATTTCTCATTCAGAGTGCGGCCATGTTGTTTGTTCCTCCATGTGGTTTCCTCATTATCCAAGGGAGGCTGAAGGGAATTTAGTGTGGTGAGGCAAAATACAAAACACTTAACATTTCAAGAGATGTGGACTTGGGCCATTTTCTTAGTGTGCTGGAGAATACACAAATTTGAAAATTTTGCTCACCTGGTAAGGTTACCAGCCAAAATACTGTGTCACATGTACCACCTGTGACTGGTATCCTGTTCGTTTTTGCTTAGCAGGAAATTGTTGAGGCATCATTTTCTGCTTATGCAGCTCTCTGAAATCAGGCCCTGAAACAAGGGGAAAGTCACAATGACCTGTAACAATTTAATAACATTATAACAGTAGACGATCAACCTGACAATGATCGCTTATCAATTATTCAAATCAACATCGCTCAACAGAATTTGTAGAGAAAAAATTCCCTCTCTTTGTCGAATTATGCAATATAGTTCAATTCATTTGTTTCTTAAATTACTGCGACTAGCGAAGAGTACACGGTCGAAGTTCACATTGATTACAGCGGTAACGGTGGATCTATCACTTGGCCAACGATTTAAATTACTGTTGACAGCCTGCGCTCATGAAATCCTTCTGAATGAAACCAATCACCAGTGTAATTGAGTGTCTGATGGAATCTATCTCATTATATTTGCAGAAACGAACCATGCAGGAAATTTGATTCATTGAAAAACTTCAGAACTATGCGGCGTACACAGTGTGTGTTGACTTTGGCATCAGGTCCTCAGTCTGCGCAAAGAAGAGAGAAGAAAAAACTTATCAATTGTTGTCTTCTTTCCAACTCTCCCTTAAAGTCGCAGCAATCGGATCAAATTTCTGGAGAAATTCTCCAAAGGCAATTTTGAAATCTCAAAACAGTTTCTAGAGTTTTGACTCTTTTACCTTGCAATGCTAATAAATTGTACTCGTCCAAATCAGCGCATTATGCATACAGACTTTTGTAGTTGCATTATGGGGTCAAATCCCACAAATGGGGCGGAGAGTCCACCTGGGCATAAACTGATTGAATTGCACACAAAGGACACCAATATGTACTTGTACTTTTTACACAGGAACTTTGACCCCCCCTTCATTATAACTTTATTTTGCAAGGCCTACAGTATTAAACAAATAAAGTGCGTCACCCAAAAGTGATGGGACATGGAACTGGGAGGAGATAGCAAGCTTCCGTATCGTTTTTTTCTATCTTTGATTGTACACAAGTTTTCCGATTTTTGACTAGAAATTAGACTTACATGTACACGTTATTTAAATGGCACACCTTTTTATGTTAGTGTCTTTCCACACATGTCTGATACCCTTCACATCTTTCATTTTCATTTCACGCATACACGTATGTTAAAACTTCTGTGCACATAAAGGTAGTTTAGAACTGTTGTTTTTGTGGAGATCTGGAGATGTTAATATGATTGCCATGCCATACAATCATGCATAAAAGTGTGTATATTTCTTAGAACTACACCAGACAATGTTCTAATCGTTTTGTTTTTTTCAAATAGTAAGTTCCCAAAAAGAAGGCAATGTTATGACTGTTAACACATTACTGTCAAAGGGAGGGTATACCTTTGGTAATTACTCCAAAAATTAATGAACATAAAAACTTAAGTGGTATGAAGATAATGAGAAACAATTCCCTTCAAAGGAAGGTGGTTTTTGAGAGAGGGATTCAAAAACAATTCAATCTGAGAAACGTTTCTGCATGAAACGTTTCTCAGATTGTGTACTCCAATTACGGATTATTTCTTCCCCGCCTGGGTATAATCGCCTCAGATTTTTCGGCAATGTCTCAAAAATGCTACCACCTTTTGAAATGAAACTGGTTACCATTCTGCTAAGCAGAACTTGTGTGTCCATAACAAATTACTGTACCGTGTAGCTCTATGTAGTAGGCCCCTGGATGTAGGTTTTTAGCCAGGCTCTAAGTCTACTTCGCTATTTTATCAAAAAAGCAATTGGTGAAGGGAACCAGGTTAAAACATACCCTCTATCAATGACATTTTACCAGGTAACCCATTTCTGTTGAGCAAAATGTGTATGTGCATTTTACAAATAATTGTATCATACAGCTCAGAGCTGTGTCCTGACAGAGTTGAGACTAATGGTGGGACCAGTTTTCTACGGTCATGTAGTTACTGGATGTCATTTTCGGTCCAAATGTAGCACAACCCAGTGTGTAGTTGCACATGCGTTTCTTCTTTCTTTTCTTTTTTACCAAAAATGGCTTCTATTCGCAAGTTGTCGCAACTCTCTCGATGCACAGCGCTAATACAGCTGTATGGAATAGGCCCCCGGATGGGCAACTACATGTAGCTTAATGTGATTTATGCTGACTCATAAAACACTGAGTCAGTGGCTGAGCTACTCTTGACTGTTCTGACTCCATTAAAGATGTGTTGCACTACATAAGATTGGTCAGAACTATACGTTTAGACCTTATGCATTGACGTCATCCAACCGCCATCTTAGAGGTAAAACAGTGAC
>JAAFGO010001838.1:191879-208587 GCA_010994315.2 Pisaster ochraceus | reverse complement strand
TGAACTTGTGTAAATTGTAACTGTCACTGTGTCTCGCTGTACATTTATTGCAGCTTTCCTGAATAAGAAAAAAAAAAAGTGCAATTTCTAGACTCGTCTTAAAGTAGATTATTGATGTGAATTAGCTTCAGATATATGTGTTTGACAAAACAAATAAATCAAGTAAAAATCAACCTTTGCAGGGTTGAATGTAATTCAATTTTTTAAAAATCACTTTGTTATAAGTGTTGCGCATCACTGTGACTGTCAACCAGAATTACTTTTCTTTGTCTCAAGTTAGGCAAAGGACACCAATTTTCAAACAGAATCACGTTTTCTGTTTGGGTCCCTAAAAGAATCCTGTCGGAGGTGGAAAAAAGGAAAAGCTTTTGTACAGTTCTCGGGAAAAACACTAAAATATTGACCGGTGCTGTACTGTAAGTGTGAAACTATGATATTTAACGTATTGTCAAGGTAAAACAATTGTATAATGTTTAAACCTCATTTATTAGCCTTAAATATTAATAATAATAATAATAATAATAATAATCAATATTTGGATAGTTCTGATCATTTATGCTCCCATTCAGTGATTTGAAATAATTCTAAGAGCCATTATTTTTTTATATATGTGTGCAGGTGCTTTGCATGTACCCGGTTTATTTTATTTTGTATTTTTTCTCCACAGTGTTCAGTTGAATGCATTTTTAACTGTCAAGAGTTTTTTATATTTCAGTACACTGTATGTAAAAGAGCCAAAATCATGGTGTTTTTAAATGTTGGCAACATCAATGGTAGATGTACATGTAGCCACTAGAATTTCAACTTAGTTTAGGATCTTAAATCATCAAGAATCAAGTGTAGGGCAGAGATGTCAAATGTGAGTTTGTTTTCCTGTTTCAATCTGACAAACTGATAATTGAAATGGTTGTGCATGGTTTTGGCACTTGCCTAACCCTCAATGATATCGCGTTGTGAACACATTGGAATATTTAACCCTCCTACCATTGTCCAACACTTTAATGGTCTTGTTAAAAGGCGCCTTGTCAGCCTGTAATATGACTTGTGATGAAGATGCTTGGCCCGATTTTCACGTAAAGAAATGTTGTTGAAAATGTTTTTTTCTGGATGAATTGTTAAAGATAATGCTGTTTCAAAACGAAAAACATACTCAAACTTTTGCATATGCCTCAGACAATGCACAAAAAACATGTAACATGCTGATGGACGTGATTATCTTCCAGTTAACAATGGCAGATTTGTCGTGCTATACCTGAAATGAAAGCTTTCAACTTTCTTGAATCTGTTTTTAAAACAAATAGCTACAAAAATTGGCGCTCCCATTGAAAGACCATTCAAATTGTTCAAATTATTTTGTATCATAAACGGCAGTAGTGCATGCTACTTTAAGATATCAAGTGGTGTATGCATAAAAGAAGTGTTCAGGACAGAGGTATTTAGTTTATATTCTGTGTGCTATTTCAGAGCTTGTTGTGTACACCCCTTGCATATGGCGTCACAAGCTCAGACAGCATGAAGGTTAAAGAAAGTACTTTCATTGGCTGAGAGTTGTCTGTGGTGCTTTCTTGCATGGTTTTTCCCATGTTTGACCTCGATGATGGCGGCCTATGCAAGGGGTCAATCAGGGATGCTTTGGAATGCACTGGTTGAAAGAGGGCGGCTGCAACTTCCAATATGAAGTCACAGTGTTTAGTTAATAGACCTTACAGGCTGACATGTAAGCTGGTTTGTGCATGAGCTTGGTCAAGTATTTGCTGGGCTTGTTTACAGAAAGAAAAAAACAACACTTGCATGTAATGTTGTCTTTAGAAAACGGGGAAAATGTGGGTACAATCAAAGAACAGTATTACATCTCATTCAAAAGTTGGAACAAACTTAAGTCCCTTCCTACTGAACCAATTATAAATCACTTGTATTTGTACTCATGATTTAATAGTGCAGGGTTGGGTTTTTTTCCAAAATAATAAATAAGACTTGATTTGAATGTTAGAAAATCCTTCTTTTTTGTTATTAGTTACACAGAGAAAATTGTAGTGTCCAGAGTAAATGTTTTCCTGCATAGTGTTAGGAATGGTGCTCCATGCATTTCCATTAAGATACTTTGTAGATAATCATTCGCAAGCGTCCATTTTTTTAAACGACTCTTTAAATTAAACCTTGATTGTTATTATTTTTTCTTTCCCCCAAGATACACTGAGACATTTTTGCAGACTTTTTGTACTCAATAATAGCAATGCCCCAGGCACATATAATGTGAAAGATATTTGCTGTTTTTTGACCTTAGAAAAAAACAATTGTTAAGAAATACTTAGGTCTAAGACAGTCCGTTGTGGTAGCTGCACTGTTTACATGTGCATTATGTGTAGATACTTTTGTATGTGTATGTAATAGACAGGGTTTGGGGTTTATGCATGACCAGACCTGACAAGCTTTTTAGGACAGCCATGTTGGAACATGCTCTCAAGTCGTTGAAAGGCAAACATCTTTTTAAAAATTCCTCTTGTTGTTGCAAATACAAATTATGCCTATAAAATTGGGACAAAGTTGTGAAAGCACACTTCAAGTTAACTGAACACCAGACATCTCCTGTAAGTTGGATTAACCGTGCACTGTTGCAGACATTTTGAGTTGAGTGTCTCATTTCCTAAACATAACCAGACAACAGAGGGCACCATTTCTTTGTGTGATAGACAATCATATCATGCGATATGATCTGTGTGCCGCGATTCCCTTGAATACAACTGGAATGAATGACAGACTTCACAGGCATAAGTACCTGCACAATCATTTAAATTTATCATTGAATATTATTAAGTAATACATCTTATCACAATTCAAAAATGTGTTCTTTGCAGGCTCGTTGAAGGTCATTGGTAAAGCTTGGGATCGTGAAAAACGAGGAATCACTTACTAAATCGATACAAGTACCTGCATGGATTTGTCGTGAAATGGCCTGATTTTTGAGAGAGAGATTAACTTGGATAGATGTAGAATCATATACTCATATTTCTTCTTCGTTACTTAACAAACCTATAAATCAATTGCACCAAAAGGCTTTCAGTGGAAGTGAATGCTTCATTTGAAAGCTGATGACATGACTTTGGAGAAATTGTACATTTCCCTACTTTATTTTGGTTCTATGGGGACGAGACAATAGCCTGGAGTTCTTTATAGCATGTGTCGCCCCAGGATGCGCTAAGTAGTATCCATTGTCACCAAGCATACTTCAACTATTCCTGCAGCTTTATCAGCTCCCTGTCCAGTGTCATTCTCAATCTCAAAGCAGCTACAGAATAAGCACCAAGGGAATAAATCGCTATGCACAATACATCACAATACATCACAAGATAATAGGTTGTCACAGGTTGAGTACATGGCCACCATTCCCCTCAAAATGACTGCAACAGCGACGGTATGAATGAAGGGTTATGAAATCATGGCAAACAGGATTGCACATGGAGAAGCCACTTTAGACTTCACCTGTACAAAGCCAGCTATTTCAACAACTTTTTTCTTTAACTTGTTTGTCTGAAAGCTTGGTGTGTTTTTTTTTTTATTGCCTGGACATTATTTTTAGTACAGTCAAGTTAAACAGACTTAATGGTAAACCATTGAAGGTGTTGTTAAACTGCTTCACTTCTTAAGGAAGGATGATGACATAAACTGTTGAGTTAGGACATACACTGTGGAGTAAAAACTTGGCTGAATAGTCAAATACCAGACCCTTAATATTTGATATCTGTTTGGTACAGATAATTCCCATTTGACGCAACACTTTTGTAAAGTCGGCCGTCTTAACGGGCAAACCAATTTTGTTAACACACAACTCTGCTTTTTATGTCAAAATCGTGTGCAGCAAGCAGGAGTTGTATCAAGTGCATGATTGGGCAGTAAACCTCTGGCTGCGTAGAAAAGTTAGAGCCCTTGACGCAGCTCAAAGCCAAAACCCAAGTTACGTGTAAAGATGCCATCTGTTGGGAACTATCTGTTTCAATGATGTTAACAAAAACAGGAAACATCAAGTGCAAACAAACTTCAGTGTCTTTTTCTTTTATAACAAGAAGTTCCTTTAGAACTCAATGGCTAAATGTATGTTTCATCTGTTTTTCGGTTGTTTCATATTTTTTAAGCATGGAATAATTCAAAGAAATGGTGAATCTGAAACAGTAAAGATCCTTCATTATTTCAAGTTAAACAATGTACTAAGAGGTGTATTCAGATCTGGTACAAATATTGGAAACTGATTGTGAACTTTGCAAACTCTCAGTTTTGTTAGTTGTAGTCTGTGTGAACTTTCATGTTGCCAGTCAGTGCTGCATATTTACAAAAATGAATCACTTTTTTTTAAATACATTTTTTGCTCCCAAATAAACAAAACTTCTGTACGTCTTTATTCCAATAATTCAGTAACTATGGCAGTTTCATTACAGCATAAACTATATGAATGATTTGTACTGTGTCCATCTTGGAGACCAAACAGGTTTTTAGGAGGTAACGTTTGTGCACAGACTCATGATATGCATCAATGCCTAAAAACGTAAAAGTATTAACAAGAAATACAATAGGCTCTGGACAGGCATTGTGATGCAGTTTCAGCAGAAAGTTACATTTCATTTTGGTTACAGAATAGCCTAATGACAGTGTATGTTCATGGTACATCAAACAAAATTACAAATTTATTCTTGTCACAGATTTCAAACGACAAATAAAACAGTCCATACCGGAGAGCTTAAATCTGCCTGGAAGATCACTGGAGGCCAGTTTTAGAACCCTTGCAAGATAATGTACTGGTAAACAAGGCAGAAAGCAACCTGGAAGATGTTTGTGTGTTTAAATCAGAGGATGCAAGATTGCCGATGGTAGACTCAAGTTTAGCTTTGAACAACTCATACGGCATACTAGGGAGGGAGTCTGCTCATTTTTGTTGACTTTCATGACGACGATGAGAAATTGAAAACAATGTCTAAGGGGCGATCTGTCTAATGCTCTGAGGTAATGTCTTTTTGGTCTTTAGAAGTTGGAGGAGCCATTTCATAAGGCCTAAAGAAATTGATTGGGGAAAAAAAAGGCTCTGTTCTGAGAGGAATTCTTCTGTTGTGTATAATAAATATTGATCATGGTTTGTGTAATATATCAAGAGGGTTTACAGCTGTGATGTGCGAGTAGCAATGTGCTTAATGTGACAGAAGTGAATGTATTAAATGTTGAGAGATCCTATCATGCAGTCACTTGTCAGGATTGTTTCTTCAGAATCGCCTTTGACCCAAAGTAGTATCTTGTCATGTAGACCAAGACAATTTACGGACTAGACAATTTATGAACCAGACAATTTAGACGTAGACAATGTATGAACGAGTCTATTTGCCCTCTAAGCCCAGCTCCATATCATGTGGGGTTCCGTCATGCTGTTGGCCTAAATATGTACGTGCCATAAACAAAAAGTGGGATGAATGTCGCAAACTGTCTGAAACTGTAAATTTTGTGGATGCATAAACCGAGGAGCTGTGAACACTAACTGTAGAGGGCACTGTCCAGGCTAGTGTTGTCAGTTAACCTTTTTCATTTTTGATATGGAAGTGAGGCTGTAACTTTAATGCCGCATCTTCTGTAGCTTTCTAGTCTTGATTGGCAAGTTTGTTTTGTTACCGTTGTAACACAAATTACTGGAAAAGAAAATTTTGTATCAAACAAACATCTGGATCAATTATGCAAATTAACCTCATTTTGATCTGCCTGGCATTTGCTGGGCAGCTCTGCCAAGTTCGTCAAGATGTTGGTTTTGATGCAGATTCATAGACTTGCCCAGTCCCTCAGAGCCAGTCGATAGTGTGTCCTCTACTGATGACTAATACAAAAAAGTAGCATCGCCAACCTAGACAAGTAGCTTTCTCGCTGCATGTTCAAGTGAAAATGACAAATGACAAATAAAAAACTTGCATGAAAAATAAAGAGGTAGATTCCACTTGAAAAGAATTGACATTTGAAAGCAAGAATGCCCCGGCAAATGAGCCTAGTCTGGTTACCATAGTGAGCGTTGCACGCTCACACAATGCATAATATCATCATGCATCAGATCACTGACTTCTAGTTCTGAATAAGTTGAATACAGTAGCATTATTTAAGTATTAGGGCCCAATTTCATTAGCCTTTTTTTTTTTTTTTAAATAGTGGACACTAAAGGAGTGCATTGTTTGGTATTGGTGTATAGGCGCCTTGCATTGGCCACCATCTTTGATGTCAAACAATGGAAACACACACATGTACGTGCTGCACATGGCTCTTAGCCAATGATAGCTCTTCATTGAAGGGGACTGTTTTGGGTTTGTGATGTCATATGCAATGGGTCTATACAGACAAATTTACCCAAACCTAAGAGTGTGATAGTATTGTGTCCACCGTCTCAAAATGGCTTATGGCACTGCTTATGCAAAAACAAAATAAATCATCACAACACAATTTTGCTTATTGAAGATAAGGTTACCAGCCAACATACCACAACTCATTTGTGACCGACAGCCTGTCAATTTTTGCTGTGCGGAAAGTTGTTGAGCAATATTGTCTGCGTAAAAAGCTCTATGAAATTAGGCCCGGATGCGATTAAGATTCCAGCTATATGCACTCAAGAAACTAGGGACTTGACCCCGATTTGCATACAACCTGTCTGTTGCTAATCAGTTGTGTTGTAATGACCAAACGGACACAAATTACTTGTTAACTGCACGCACATTTATTTTAGATACCATTCAAAATTACAAACGATAAATTTGTACGCAAGCTATTTACACATAACGGAATCACACACTTTCATGATGTTAAGAAATAGTTGAAAGCACACTTGTTTTTGTTGTACACAATAATTGTGAACAACTCTACTGTAGGTTATTATGTTAGTTCACATGAGGCAAGTATACAAATAATTTTTGATCAAAGAATTTGTATGTGACTTATGTTTCGGATCAGGGATTTTAGCCAGACTGCGAGTGTCTTCAATTGTGACAAATAGGGTGTCTGAATTGCTCACTTTCAATGACTGAAAAAAAAAAGTGTCAAATTCTGTCCCAAAACTGACCTATTGGTACCGCATTTCGGACAGTTGTGCGAAGACACAATGGCTTCACATTCTTCTGCAAAGTCATAAACAAACTGTGACATCATCAGCACAAAGGTCTATTGGAAAATGTTGATTTGAAAGTACTTAGAAATCTTGACCTTGTGTATCCCTGTGTGGGACAAACAATTAATGTTGATTTGTATCATCTTTATGCCAAATTATTTTTTACAAAACTGTTAAGGTTTTCATTTAAAAAAATAGGCCTAAGGGCTTTACAAAGATTTACCCCTAAAAATATTAAAAGTCAGAGAGTTTGAATTTATGCTACCCTTTCTTTTTTATCTTGGACATATTTACAATTTGTAAAATATTTTATTCCACTGTCAAAAATACTAATACAATATTTTTAAAAAGCATGCACTCTTCCCAACCCTGTTTAGCACTTAACAATTTCCCAAATTGAAAACAAACTAGTAAAATGTTTAAAACAAAATCCACATTCGCCAAAATAATGTTCTTTATATTGTGACCTGACCATTTTTGTATTTGATGTGGTAAACATTGTGACAGTCTTTATTTGGTAACAGCTATATGGACATGAAATTTAAAAAAAAACCTAAAAAACAAGGATATTACATTGGTGGTTGGTAAAACCAAATGTCACTAAATAAATTGTAAGTAAAAGGAGTTTTAAAGTGTTTAATTGTTACCCATGCCTGAAATTACAGTGAGGCCATGGCCTCTGTTGCCCTGGTCTTGCCCCCTTAAAAAAGTTCACATAGATTTTCAAGTGGCAGTGGCACCCTCTTCAAAATGAAAATGGCCCTGCCCTCTCAAAGATTAAACTCAAGACCTTTACAATGTTTCAAGAGACGTAGCTAAACTTATCTCACCAATTTGAATCGGTGAGCCCATCTTCAATTCAACAACCTGAATGGTTGTATCATTCCATAAAATTTATCCTTTAAAAAAATTTGCACAGAAATCTTTAACTAAAATGAGCACAAAATGGTGTATGTACAGGAATGGCGGGCAGTGGTGGTAATAATCATATGGTTTGTAATGACCAACCCAGAGAGGACAATTTCCAGACAGACAGTAAATCTCACTGAGACATCATCGTTGTGGGTTGGGCATATTATGTAGTCAACTTTTCCCTCTGTTAGTTGAGGGCGCTGTTCAAAATTCATGACACTTCTAGAATTTGACTTCTTTTTTTTCTAATATAGTATCGGAAACCTCAAAGTTATATTTAACCTGCATTATGTGTGGAAATTTTTGACTTATTTGTACAATAATTACATTATACATAAAAGTGTTTTCATTTTTAAATGACTGATGATTATTTGACCAATACACAAGTACTTCCTATTTCTTTTATCAAACACAAACTGTCCGATGATGGTCAGGTAATCATTTTTTTCTTGACTCTGTAATGTCCTCACATCAAGTTAGAGCCCTACTTGGAATAGATCTTGCTGGTCAAAAAATGTTTTTGTTCAAATATAAAGTGTCACAAAATTTGTTACTTTTTAAAACCTTCCGGGGCACGACTGTGTTAAAGGCATCTCCACACAAAAATGAATATTCATGAGTTTTTTAACCTTCCACATGGTACCACGCCACCTCCAACTAGAAAGTCCTTCTTTACCATAGTTGCATAACATTATTAGGTTTGGACTGGATTCGGAAAGTTTGTAATGTCACCTGGGAAGGCTTGCTATGTGCTTATACCACATGCATGGAGATTGTGCCTTTGTTGAGGTGCTGGGTGTCACGGAACAAATGACTAGTGTGACCATGCTATGTAGTTATGTAGGTTTACCCTTTGACTTGCTCTGCCCTTGGTATATCAGATGGTAAACAATATGGGAGCATAATTGGGGGCTACTTGCCTTAATTATATGTGTGGAGGTTCCTCCACACATGTTTGCCTCAGTGTATATTTGAAAAAGTGCATGCTCCGCAGGGGTTTTTTTTTAAGGGACAAAAGGGCATCCAACTTGCGCATTTACTAAACTTGTAAAATGTAAATGTAAAATCAGGTGTCAAAACAAATACAAAACTCAGCATTTAGGACATCCAAAATATGCCCATGTGTCCTTCTTGCTATTACTGTATTTCTGGTCGGTCAACTAATAAACTTTGCAAGTCTTGTGCATTCGAATCTTTGGACCAATTAAAAGGCCTCATTTTGTATCCTTTATCAAGTAATAAACCACAAGGGAAACTGGGTAAATTTTAAACAATTTGGGGTTGAACAAAGAAAACATTTGTAGTACAGGATTTGATCAAACAGCCTCCATATTTTTGTGCCAACGTCTACCAAACTGAGCTATCTAGCTCTATGTTGGCTGTTTCCTTTTCACATTAAAGCAAACGTTGGACCCAAGGTTGTTTTGTTTTCATTTTCAAGTGCTAGACTTGCACAGTCTATTGCCATCACATATTATGGCAAGTCAATATGAAGAGTATAAACTAACAAACTGATAAGAAAATACCTAGGTAATACTGAGGTGACAAATATTATTGCCTGGTTACTTCTGGCACTTTTTGGCAAAGTTCTGAACTCAAACATGTAACTATGTAAAGTCAAAAATGTTTAAAATGAAAACATCGCAGATGAACCTGTTGTAGTTAATGCAGCTTGAAGAGACGGTTTGTCAGATGCATGTCATCTGTGTATCTGTCAAGAGAAAAGTGAATATCGGTAAATCAAAGGCTCTAACCGCCCCTCCCCCACAAACATACACACCCACAAAACAAAACAAATAGTGAATTGATAAACTAAAGTAAACCTACTTGAAAGATTTCTATTTTGAAATATTAAGGGCAATCTACAACAGCTTCTGTGTATGTACCTTTAAAGTTTTATCAAGATCATCAAGTCATTTGTCATTAAAGCGTATTTTTATGATAATTTACCAAAACTTTGCCATGTCAAATACAGTCCATCGTGATCTAGGAAAACTTTGAAAGAATACTGAATAGCCAAAGGCCCAAGTATTACTAATAGTAAGCAGTAAGGGCATCCTGCAAGTGCAAATGTCAGGACTGGAAAAGTTTATTTCATGAAAGTGCAACTCTTTTAGTCTTAATAACAATATTCACTCATGTACCTTGTCATCGGGCTGTTGATATGTGGGTATCTTGTCTGTTTTTGTCTGATCATGATGGGAGGAAGTGCAGATCCTGTTCCCCAATTAGGCGGTCCAAACGTGATTGGTCGCCCCTTAGACGGCAACAGTTGGCGAAGCGTTGACCATTCCTCACACCGAGTGCTTGGTGCCGACACACAAATACCAGATTCCTCGTTCGCTCTTGAAATGTCTCTCAAAGAAGACTCGCCCAGTGGAACCCAGTGTGGTTCTGCACCGGGTAAGGCCTTGGGTGCCATGAGTTTGTGTCTCGGTACCGGGGCTGTGCTGCGGAGATCGGTCGGGATATACCGCTTGTTCACCCACACGGTATCGGCGCTGCACCCGCGGATGTCGGTGTCGTTTTGCTCCTCCCGGGGCTTCAAAACTTGCCTCTCATACTTGTCGAGTAAATAATCCGGGTAAAGCCACTTGTGTGACCCAAAGATTCCCATACACTGGGCTGTCATGTTGCTAGACGTTATTTAATAAGAACTCACAAGAAGTTTTTCTTTCGCCAAAATCAAACTTTGAACTTAGAACAGGAGGAGAGCACGATACCGGAACTTGTATTGTAAACAGAATTGCAGACGACACAACGCTGGTGGGGTTGTCATGACCACAATGTAAATGGTATCCTGTCAGGGAGCACTACGTATATAAGTAGCGGTTACCAGTTTAACATTAATTAATTATTGCGCCCTCTATTGGTTCTGCATTGGCTCAATTCCATTAATCTCAGATTAAAGATGAATTATTACATCTGATCATCATCCACTATGTGTGATCTTGTGATGGTAGTGCATGCAAGGCTTCCACATAAAAATCAGTGTTCCCTTTGGGTTTGGCTGGGATGGGATGCATTGGTGGGCAACGAGAAAATGTCCACTGAGACGTAGCAAAAATAAAACGAAAAACACGAAAAAGAAAACAAAGATTTCAAAGTGGCATCCACGTTGTAACTATAAGGAAATGTAGTGGCACCATCTTGTTTGAGGTTCAGTTCACTGGAAAAGCACACAGTTCGGTTGAATCTACTCCTTTGGAGATTGGCCTTCGACGGGGACTGAAACAAATTGTTTTGGTCTTTATATAATAATTGTCAGCGGTTATCAGAGTCTCGTAACACAAGATGTACTTCGACAATCGTTTCTTGCATTTAAGAGAACAAAAATTGCAAACGAATTTTAAAAACAATATTAATACGACAATTCTCACCTAGGGCCTAGCTTAAATTTGGTCTGGTGTATTGAGAAAAACTGTTTTTCCCCTGTACTTCAAGTCCCAGAGAACATACACGACACAGTCACATCTTACTAATTTTGCCTTTTATCGCTTTCAATTATTTTATTCAAACGGTGGCGCGTGCCAACTTTATTAGTGCACTAGAAGTGCGCCCGTCGACTGGGTTTATTACTGTAGCTATAAAGTAATTAATGACCACAAAGCCACGTAGGAAGTGTCAGCATGCAGTTCCATTTACAGCCGAATTGTTTTGCTCTAGCAAAAGAGGAGACGCCCATTGTTACATTTTTATTCGAAACTGACTCTCGACAGTGAAGTCAGAATATCTTTGGGACAACAATAAATCATGAACAAATTGCCGGCCCAGATAGCCTAGATAAGTGTTAGATATGGATGGATAAAGCAGTGTCTGGTTGGACAGGTAGGCCTAGGCCTATAGCCGCACCGTGCCTAACATCTTAGGGAGGCAGGGATTAAGTGACTGAACTCCGGGAGCGGGCAACTGTAGGCCTACGAATTAAAAACTTTTATGCAAAAATGAAGCGCGACGGTAGGCCTAAGTACAAAGCGAATTTTGGTTACCCAATAACGGGTAGGCCTAAGGTTCACGGGTACACCCTGTTTTATCTATACTTGCAAAAAAATTTGCTTCTTTTGCTTTCTCGTGAAGACGAAAACCGTGCATGCTTTAGGCAGTACTGCAATTATTATGATGCCGCCATCTTGGTAATGTTTGTTGTATCAAGTAACAGTAATGAATGCAAGTATTCATTGTACAAAAAGGAACAAGACTATTTTTTTTCTTTTAGCCTCAGTTTGGTTATAAACATGCACTTGAATGGCAGATAGCCGCACCATGATAAAGGTGTAAGTCAATAGGCATTTATTTATAGCTGTTTATCTACACTGTGGGTTTGGAACAACGGATTTTTGTTTTCCTAACCAACCCAATAAAACAAGCCCCAAAATCAGGATATCATGGCCATCAAAGGCCACACCCGGCCCACGCAATTTTCATGGAGACCTGATCGAGCCAGTTTCAAAGAGCAAGGAAAGTGCGATGTCACAATGCAAATGAATGGCGCAATTTAAAGATGATTACTAGTGTTGTTGTTTTTTTTAAACAGATATCGAACCCATTGATTCTCCATAAGACCCTGGCCGGGTATGCGTAAAAAATTAATTTTTAGAGTTGCTTTATGAGGACACCTTCAAATACAAACACCAGATACTGCCGGGGGATGTGATTTCTGGATACACCGAGCGTGTAAAAAAGGGTTTGGTAGGTTGAAAATTCTCCTCGGAACGCAAAGCAGCCCCTTCCCACATAGAATAGATTATACTTATAGGCGTAGTAGTTAAACGTAGGCCTTTACTGGGGTAACCCAATGACCGACCCCACCCCGCCCCGCCCGCCCTGCCCCGGCGCGCCCCATCCCACCATATTCACAATCCACATAAAATGGTCTCTATCCACTGGGTACACTTTGGAGGTCTTATTTGTCCCCAGTTAAAAAAATAATGAAATAGCATTTTCCTCTTCAGTATCCTTTCAAAACAACGTTTTTTATGCCCAATAGGTTGAACTTTGAGTCAAATCGAGTCTCCCGTAAGTTGCAAAAAGTTTGAATACGTATACCGTACTAGGATTATTATTAGTCAGCGTAGCTAAGTGCAAGGTCAAGCGCCGAATCCAGGCCAGCTGTAATTAGGAATTAATAAAGGGAGTCGGCACCTAGACCGTATTCGGACGTCACTTCATACGTGAGTGCACAAAGTAGGAACGAAACGTTTACAATGCAATGCAGCTTAGTATGCAGAAAAGCTGCACTGTGTGTGTACATCCGTGTGTTCGTACACCACCGTACACATCATGTACAATTGATGGGCTGGCTACTGCATGCTGTTTGTGAACCAGTCAGTTGTTTTCATGATGCTTGATAATGTGCGACCGATAGGTCGGATCTCCCGCGGGATCAGAAGAAAAACGTTTATTAGGTCGCCTTTATCAAGTCATTGGAGCAATTCAACTGATGACAAAAGACACAAAGAAGTAATTAGTTAAGACATCTCGAGGTTTGACTGCATGATCCGAAAGACAACCCACCAAATCTTCCGCTCAGATGTTTGAACTCAAAGTGAAGGACTGAAATCAACTTGCAGAACGGATCGTCAACCAAGGTGAGACAGTCATTAAATAATCGACAGAATCAGTTCAAACCAGCCTGTAGTTGTTGTGTGCTAATTTGGTGGTATTTACAATTGTGTCACAACCAACTTGCATTATATACTAATGACTGTGGCGTGTTACCTCATGGATGTTAAAAAAAGGATGAAGTTTTTGAAGATGTTTACTGTAATTTCAAAGCACAGTTTAACTTTAACATTGTCTAATCCTAAACACAAAATAAATAGTGGCCAACCCAACAACAACATCGCACACAGGCACAAGCACAGGCACTGGTTTTCTAGAATAGCAATTGCTTTATAAATATGAGATTTAGACCAATTATGATTGTGTAGATTAATTACAGATTTGAAGAAAACCTTCCATCAGATTCAAGAAAATACTGTACTTTATTGTATACTGTAAACTTGATAGTGATAATAATGACTTGCATTTCCTTGTGTTGCATAATTGAGTTACTTATTATATACTTGTTGAAGAGAGCTGCCTGCAACACAATGTCAGATTCTTGGAAGTTCATGATGTTTATTGTATGATTATTAAGCCTTGAACTTCATTCTTGAAGGGCCAAACAATTTTCCCTTTTAAAGGGCGCTCTTATATAATGTAGGGTTCTATGTTGAATGAATGTTAAATTTTATTTGAACTTTGCAATTGATAATAATAATGATAATAATAAGTAATAAAATAGCACTAAAACGGGAGGCGTAAACCAACCCAGGTAATTTGCTGTAGGATATTGAAGCCTTGTCTGGTAAGTGGTAGACTAACTGCAAGTCGGTTCAAAGTAGCAGACATTATAGTTTGACAATATTTAAATAGAGCTTTTCAGGTTACCACAGGAACTCGGTATCCAGTCTCTGAGAAGAAAAAAAAGGAGTCTTATGTTCATCTGTCAATCTAAAGTGTGCAAAATAATTTGAGCAATCGATCCAATAAACAGAGAAATTTGGTGTGGCTGAAAATCCAATGAATTTAAAGGAATACAAAAATTCTTCACCCCTAGTCCTCCCCATTCTCATTTTTATGCGAACCAAACTTGTGTTTGTTTTGTGATTTTTTTTTTCAAAGCCACAACTTATGAACAAAATTTTAAACATTACACGCAGCTCAAAAGTCCAGATGGTCTAAACTAGAAAATATCTCATTGGAATTATAGACAAATATTTCAATAAATTCAAGCAATAAAAGAATTGTTTTCAACTTCTTTCTTTTTTTTCTTATAAATGATAAAAAAATAAAAAAAAATAAAAAGGCTAATTAAACATTCATTTAGGTCTTTTGTGAAACCCCAATTCGTTTGGATGCACGTTTGTATCTCTCTGACTGACAATCACTACCTTGCTCATTTTTGACCTTATTTTAGAAAAACAACATTTTGCCACTTGTGATCATATTATTTTATGAATGCATTGTCTTTATTTCATAAATCAATCTCAGTTTACAATCAAAAACAATAAATTGTAATAATTTTGGTGAGAGTTCAAGAGGCTGTCTCACCCTGAATTTGGGATGAATCACAAAATGAAAATTTTGAACCAAATAATGCCTAAGCATGGGAGTTGATATGAATTGATTGCAGCCTTTTTGAATGATGAATGCCACTTGTTGATTAGAATGGGCCAGTTTTTCATCCAACTTGTGGTCCTATTTTGTGTGGCAATTTGTGCCATAAAGATCGGGTGAGCTAAAAGCCACGGGTCATACTTGACGTAAATGCGAACATTAAAGCAAAATGTGACATGTGCCATTAATAAAACACACTTTTTAATATTTCAGCATGCTGCTCAGTGCCGGTAGTCACTCAATGTGACGTCAAGTCCTTTACACTCACCTTCACATTAACAGTGAAGTAAAAAACTAAAAATGAAAAAAATAGACAGCAGAATTTCATCTTGAACAAGTTCAAACTTGTTTTAATGCACTCCTTGATATACGTCATCGATTAAGATTACAACCTTTTAGACGTGATTTAGTTTTATTCAGGTAAAAGAAGTCACATCATTGCTCTTTGCCGAGGGTGACCTTAAACAGATAGACAAACTTACCCTTGTTTGCATTTAGATTGAAATCTATCTGACTGGTTAATATCAAATGGACCGTTGGTTATAGAACTAGAAACCTCTCTTATTATTTATGTTGCACAAGACAGTAATGTTATTTAAATTCATATTATTAATTTTAACTCAGCTTAAAGTACAGGTTTTATACTGATCAGAAGGAAAAAAAGTTTACAATCTGAAAGCCCACTGAATCCTTGATTGTAAAGTTCATAGAAATGTTTCTGTCTGAAACACTGTCTCAGTTGAGCAAAGGGCCTTTGAAAGCTCCCCAGTTCATAATTTGCTTTTTATTTGACTGCTGCAATTAAAATAACATTTTTAATTTGGTGTACACCACATTATTGACCCAACTTGACTGGCTGCTACTGTCTGCCACGCTGGCCATTTTTTGGTTCAAATAGCATGTCAAAAGTAATGTTAAGCACGCCACTTTGCCTAAAAAGCGCACTGCATTGAATAACACACAGGGACACTGACTCACAAAATAGCGCAACCAAGATTATTGTGATGATGAACGTCAGTTGAATGGGGTCATTATGAAGACATTTTCACACATTGGTTGTATAGTCGGTGTGTGTGTATAGAAATCCAGATTATGAAAATAAATGTACTCCTCCAAAAGAGCACCGGTACATTAATTTATACTTCAAATGTTACTTTCAACTGTTGCTTTTAACGGGCAGTGTTGTTGAAACTAAAGGAGTTCATACTTGTTGTTGATCAGTGTGGTCATGATCTGTGACTTAAGGAATTTCAACCATTTGACTAACAATAGCAGTGATGTAACATAAAGGTGAGCTGCATTCTGCCGTACAAAGGGCAAACAGTTGTTATTTCTTCACCTGAGTGCAACCGCAGATGCTTTGGTGTTCAAGTCAAAAAGACCATAAGGTTTAGCTACTAGCTGAAGTGAAGTACATATATGCTTGGTATCCAGTAGCAACCAGGCGTGTTAAGATTAAGTCACTGCTCGGGAACATCCAATTATAAATAGAGGTAAAATGCTGTATTTGTAGGTTTTTTT